>BPLR01002450.1:0-29444 GCA_021605095.1 Caerostris extrusa
CAAATGTCGCTAAATGTACCACGATTTTATTTCTGTAATTTATATTTCCTTAGTTATGAAGATCTGCCAGTAGGCAGACGGCCTTACGGCGGTTGGTCCACCATGGGGCTGTTGCGGCAATGAAGATTTGGTTTGTCGTTCTACGGTCATTTTGTGCGCACTTTAGGCTAATTAGATCGAGACGTACAGTTTAACGTGCCTTCCACTCACAAACATCCATTCCATCGCCAGAATTCTAACCTGAAGCACCAAAGGTTAGAGCGCCAGCCAATTGGCCATCAGGCTGCGCGCCAATGTACTAAAAAAGAAGAAGTTTATGAAAAAATAATATTTTAAAAAATCAAATGAGGTGTCCTTTTCATGAGAATGAGTTGTTTTATTTTCGAAATTGTTTATATTGTTGGTTTGTTGTGTACATTGCCAAAACGAAAAATTTGATGTTGGCAAAATTTGCAATCTGCTATCAGAAAGTATCAAGACGTTCACCAAAAATAATAAAAGAATACCGAAAATAATTAGCACATAAAAATAACAATTAGAAAAGGAAATATAATCTTTTAACTTACTTTTGGATGTTTTAAATGCAAATTTATTTACGTATATATATATATATATATATATATATATATATATACACTATGTGGAAGAAAGTGACGGGACACGACACTATAACGACATAAACCCATATTTATTAAAATTAATAGGAGGTAGGGCCTCCTTTGGCTGCTATCACAGTTGCAACCCATCTGGGCATGCTTTCCACTAAAATAGCCATAGTGGCAAGAGGAATTTCCTTCCAAATGTTTAACAGGAAGTTCCATAGTTCAGGCTTGCTTTTGGGAAGTGGGATGCAGGCCCTCAACCGACGGTCCAATTCGTCCCAGAGATGTTCAATTGGGTTAAGATCAGGCTCTGCGCCGGCCACTCCATGCGTTTAACATTGTTGTTCACATACCAATCAAGAGTCCTCCTTGCAACATGGCAAGTTGCGTTGTCGTCTTGATACCAGCAATCATCCATACCGTACGTTGCCCACAAGGTAGGAAGGACGTGATTGACGAGAATATCACAGTATCTATCGGCATTCATCGCAACATCAACCTTCACCAGTGGGCCAGCCCCATACCAGGAGAAACAGACCCATACCATCAATCTCCTCCACCAAACTTTACAGTTGGACGACACACTCGGGCAAAAGGCGTTCTCCTGGTAAACGCCATACCCAAACACGTCCATCGGAACGGAAAAGGGTAAATCGTGACTCGTCACCCAAAGGACGCGTTTCCAGTCATCCAGAGTCCAAGTACGGTGGTCTTTGGCCCATCGAAGGCGCGCTTTCTTGTTGGTTTTCGTAATCAAAAGGCTTATGGCCCGCCGAACGTCCAGTGTAACCTAACTTATGGGCGATATCGATACGAAGAGTCTTGGTCGAAACGGCCACACCTGTGGCTTGTCTAAACTCATTAGCGATGTTATCCATGGATGTTTGACGGTTACTTTGAATCTCCCTGCCGAGCACCCGCCGGTCCCTGCTGGTGAGAACTGTAGGTCGTCCACTTCGGGGTTTGTTCTGACAGTGTCCCTCAGTCTTGTAGCGACACCCAACACGTGCTACAGTTGATTTTGAGTAGTTACGGAGATCGGATATCTCCCTAATTGACACCTTGGCAAGATGCAATCCAACCAACACACCTTTCTCGAACTCAGACAATTCTTCCCGTTTCGGCATCTTGACAAAAAAACAACTCTAGTCGACTCCACAGAGTATTTATAGGATATGGCTGACACGTGATACTTATTATTGCGAATGTGTCAGCTGTATTGTCGACTTTTCTACTTTTCGAGGGGTGTCCCGTCACTTTCTTCCAGATAGTGTATATTCACTTTCATATATATATATATATATATATATATATATATATATATATATATATTATATTAACTTTCACTCTTTGGGATATCTGTATATATATCATCATATTCACTAGTTTTCATATTAGAATTTATGCCTTCTTCACACAAAAATTCACCCTCGCTCAACATCTGTTTCATTTCGGCTTATATACGGGTTTTGAAATTTGGATAATTCTTTGAAGGGTAAACGCAATTTTCACTTATATTCGGAAATATACCATTTCATTTTTAATTTAATTTTGTTTGTAACGCATTACCTTAGTATTTTAAACGTTAAACTGTTGGTCCCGGTCTAATTTGTCTAAAGTGTGCACAAAATGAGCTTAGACCTACAAACCAAATTAACCAATCCTTATTGTTTAAAAATTTCCTATACTAGAGATAATTTTAAAAAAAAATTAATTAATTAAAATTTATGTAAAATGCTCTCTTACAAATCTTATTTAATTGCTTTTATCTTGCAATATAATTGATTGCAGGAAACTTTAGATAATCTCCCATCTCAATTTAAAGATCTTTCTATCAAGTAAAAAATTTCATAAAAAAACAAAAACATCATAAATTATGACATTTATTTTTATCTAAGAATAAATAGGAGATAAATATTACCATTTAGATTTAAAACATAATAGCCTTAAAGGAAATAAAAATGTATGACAAATTTGTAAATAATCCAAAAACTAAATAATCACTAGGCAATTAAGCAATTAGTTTTAAAAATTTCCATTTTTTGTCAAATAAATAATATTACCATTAGCAAAATGTGGAAAAGAACAAAGCAACTTTCTGACTTAAAAAAAAGCAAAATCTAATCACTGTTTAAGCTATTCAATATGAGCTTAAATAATCGATCAAACATGCGATAATCTGTGAAAAATATATGTTAATGACATTCTGAATTATTTTCATTGTAATCGATTATTGAATGGATGGAAAATCATGATTGATTTTATCTGTGTAAAAACATTAAGTAAAACTACATCCATTTTTACTCAGTGGATTAAAAAGATAAAGTGTTTCATTTCCATTATTTATCGATACATTCTCCACGCACAGTAGAGCACATACAATAATTCTTGACCGCAAACTTCTCCTGCTTTGCATATCTCCAGAGATTACTTTGACATGCGGGTTTTAATTTATGTTAAGGCATTTTCTTCAACCATCTAGATAATCTCAGTCCTACTTTTTGCCAAGACGACGTATGGTGACAGTTATCAAATGAATGTATTGTGTGACGCCATTTGATTGATATCACATTGCAATGATTAGGAAAGTAATCTATTCTACCAACGATAAAATACTAAGAGCAAAAGGAGATACAATCGCTAGTCTCTTGTCCACTTGAAGAGAATTGTGTATTTTCAAGTCACGCATTGTAAGGGGGAAAATAAATACACAGTACCAAGTGCCATTAAAGTCTTTTTTTTTTTTTTTTTTGGAACTGTCTCCGGTGTCAACAGAAATATATGGATTCGATAACGACTTAACATATAGCTTTAGATGGTCTGTGATAATGTGAATCTCATACATAATGTCGGGGAAACAATGAAGAAAATATCTGAGCACGCGATATGACCACATTGTTGTTTGTTTCTTTAAGGAACCACGGCATCATTTCCTTTGTCACTAGCGGTGTAAAATAGAAAGGAAATATGAGTCACTTGTATGTTAATGATACATTTTTATTTATTTTGCCTTCTCAAGTGTTTGTTGTAAGTTGAGCAAAATGCCGAACATTAATCAGTATTGTGACAGATATTTCCTTTGTTACAAATACAATTTTTAAAAATCCGATTTCTTATCTTATGATTTATTAATTTTGTAGAAACAATAATATGGGAGTAATAAATTATTAGAAAACTATTAAGGCCACGAAAATAAACATTACGAACAAAAGAATTGTTCCCGAATTAAATAGAAATGGTGTTTCGTGTAAGTGGATGAATTAGAATTCAAACCTTTTATCATATAGTCTCCAAGAAAATAGCTGAATCTTATAATAAAATGGTTTTTTTATTTGTATGTGTAGCAAACAAACGCTTATTTGGGAACTGTTTATATATATTTGAAAGAATCAACTAAATGCCTTCAAACAAAGACGTTAAAAAAAGTGTGTTTTATTCCCATCATTATCATTAGCGGCCAGATGGCCAATTGGCTAGCGCTCTGGTCGTTGGTTCCACAGGTTCGAATCCTGGCGGTGTCATGGATATTTTGTCAGTGGTTCGGAATCCAAATTAAACTGTAGGTTCTGGTCTAATAAGCCCAAAGTGTGCACAAAATGACAGTAGAGTGACAAACCAAACCAAACCCATTATTATCTTATAAGTGAAACAGCACAGGAACAGGCACAGCGCTCGGTGCCACAGGTTTCGGATTCGAGTCCCGAAGTGCTATGGATGTTTGTAATAGTTCGGAATCCACTTTAAACAGTAGATCTTGATCTAATATGACTGTAAAGCATTGGGCATAGGATGACAACCCTACCCCGTAAAAAGAAAACATCTCATGTTTCGAAATCTACCAGTAAACAGAGGTACTTGGTCCACTATGGGGCTATTGAGCCAAAGAAGATTGGTTTGGTTTGTAGATCTACAGTCATTTTGTGCACACTTTAGCCTAATTAGACCGGGACATACAGATTAACGTGGATTCCGAACCACCAACAAACATCCATGCCACCGCCAGGATTCGAATCTGAAGCCTGTGGTACCAACGACAAGAGCGCTAGCCAATTGGCCAACAGGCATCACGCCAATGAAAGAAAAAATGTTAAATATTCTAGCTATTTCAAAAAGAAATTTTTCAGAAATTCTTTTATAACTTTCGAGATTATTTAACTCTGTTGTTCTAATGAAGCTGCCAAACACTTAGGCTGTTGTCTTTGATACCTTAAGGCAAGCGCTGCACCGACGTTACTCACTTAGCACTACCCAGGAGGTGCGTGTAGCTTGAAGAAAAGTTACGGACGCGGAGTAACAATACCCCTGCAACGCTCTATAATCATGTTAGACCGGGACCTACGGTATAAAGTGGATTTCGAACCACTACAAACATCCAGGGAACCACCGGGACTCGAACCCAAAACCTGCAGTATCGAACAGCAGAGCGATTATTTAACTCTAACTATAGTTAGTTATTTTTACTTTATCACTCTTAAATATTCATATATGGTGTGTGGAGTATCAATTTATGCTCTAATTCGTGCAAATTTGTCATGGCAATCTATTGTTAAACACTTCGCTCTTAAAAAGCATTTTTTCCCCCGTGGTGAACTTCGTGAACATTCTTTGATCCTCTTTTATATGTACAGGAACTTCCCCATAAATTACTCATAACATCAATTCTTTTGCAATCAATCATTGGAGTTGGTATAAAGGAATCTTTTCGTGATTTTTATGTTCATTGTAGCATGCATCGCATCCGTCAAATGTGCACACTTTTCCAACTATACTTTTTCTTACTGGATATTTAACTCTTTAACACTTTAAACATTCAGAGTGTTAGCATGCGTTTTTATCCAATAATTGTTGAAGATTGTTCTCTGGATTGCTTTTGATGATTTCCGCAGTGGTGAGTTCGTTGAATCTTCCGAAAGATGATTCTTTATATTCATAGATTCTTAATGAAGGGTCTGTATGCTTGGTTATCATTATTATTTTTATCTTTGCTTCAATCTAAATATAACATTTTCATGATTTTAAGTAATAAAAGATAACTGGTATTTATTTTTATCTGTAATTTTCAGATACAACTATAACACCAGAATGTTAACTATCCTAAACCAATGTCATTGAATATAAACAACACCAGTTATCGCATCTGCAAACTTTAAATTATAAAATTTGGGTTCTACTTTATTTTATGTATATGTTTATAAGTTATTATCTACAATATATATATTAATTTATTATTTAATGCAAATAGAAAAAGTTTATATAATAATATTATCATTATTTCGTTAATCGTTTTTAAAACAACTGAACTATATAAATGAAATATTATTAATGTTGAAGTAAAAAAATGAACTATTATATACTAACTGAAACTAAATTGAAAAAAATACAAATGAAACTAAATTGAAATACTAATTGAAAAATTTAACTAATAAATTTTATGTAGCGTGTTATCATTGTTTTAACGGTTAAAAAAAAATTTCAAAAATAAAAAATACTATTTATGTACAAATTTAATTTAATTTAGAAATTAATTTTTAATTTAATTTTAATTTTAATTTAATTTAAATTTTAATTTTTAATTTAATTTCAAATAAAAGTGTTTTAAACATCAAATTTACTACGTCAAACAGTTCTCAAATATGAACAAAAGATGGTTTTATTATTATCATTATTATTGTTCTTTTTTTTTTCAATTTATTTTTTTAATTTTTGTTTATTTATTTTCTTAATTCTTATGACATTCTTCAAATCGCAATATTTAAAAAGACAAGTATTATTAACTAAAAAAAAAAAAAATAATAACAAAAAACTCAATTAAATATAAATTTGAATATACCGCAAACGTAAAAGCAAATTATAAACCCACATTACATTTTTTTTTATTCTAAATGAATAATTTTTTTATGTACTTTTGAAATGGTAACATATTCTATTTGCAAATGAAATTTCTTGATGGCGTCCCTTTTTTAATCCAAAAGTCATCTTGTACCTGCAGACAAAAAACTTAATTACAACGTTTCTGACCATCTATTAATAACAAGAAATCACGATTATAAATTGCAGCAATTTTAAATAACCTCTTTTTGTTCGGTTGCTTCCTGCATTGCTGATTCTTTTGGACAAATTGTCGCTCTCATTCATGACTGTCAAGCAAACACCGAGCATACAAGTACGTGAGAACATTACCTATTCAAGCTGAAAGGTTTTCAAACAACGCTAGAAAGGAAGGCACATTTAATGAAACAATTATATTGCAATTGACATGTCCGCTTATTATATCTGCACATCTCAGCTGTCAACAACCTTTTTTTTCCTTATGTTGTAGAATCTCAATGTCCATGTTGCTTGTGTATACGTTGGAAGATGTAATTTAGAGATTGGTTTATTTATCGATAAATCATTTTTTTACAGACAGTAAGTTCCTTGTTTTGTTTCAAAAAAACATCAACAGGATAGTTTTTGTACAAGTAATAATTCATTTTAAAGATAGTTATTATAGTTTTACATGGCAATGATTAAATGTTCCATCAGATAAAGTTATTATTTATAACCCCATTTTTCGTAACTGTTGTTTATAATAAAAATTCAATGCTTCGATAACAAATGTTAAATTTACCTGTACTATTATTTTTTAATTTTAGAATTTCTGAAAAAAAAATTTTATATTCATAAAAATGCGCACAAAAATGTACAGCATTAAATCAAGGTTCTTTAATGTGTAATTTATTTCACGAAAATTATAATATGATAAAGTATTATTAATAAAAATCTTTACAGAGGAGAATTATCATTCTATATCTCTGAATAAGACATAATTTAGTGTAAATTCATTCTACATCTCTCAATATGACATAATTTAGTGTAAATGCATTCTAAATCTTTCAGTATAACATAATTTAGTGTAAAATCATTCTACATTTCACAATATGACATAATTTAGTGTAAAATTATTCTCTTAATATAACATAATTTAGTGTAAAATCATTCTACTCTTAAAAAATAAACTTTCAAAATGATGCAAGATGTAAGTTATTAAAATCTAACTAAACAATTATTTAGTTACTATGAACGTAATTAAAATATTTTACAGTAACTTCTTTAATCATTATTTTTGAATCATAGCGATATTTTTATTAATTATTTTTAAAAATTTCATATTTTAGAAGCTTTTTAGTTTTGAAAAGTACTTTATAGAATTTATTTTTAAAGATTATTTTCATTATAATGTGATTATTTATATTATTATAATGTGATTATTTAACAATTATTATTATAATGTGATTATTTAACAATTATTATTATAATGTGATTATTTAACAATTATTATTATAATGCGATTATTTAACAATTATTATTATAATGTAATTATTTAACAATTATTATTATAATGTGATTATTTAACAATTATTATTATAATGCGATTATTTAACAATTATTATTATAATGTAATTATTTAACAATTATTATTATAATGTGATTATTTAACAATTATTATTATAATGTGATTATTTAACAATTATTATTATAATGTGATTATTTAACAATTATTATTATAATGCGATTATTTAACAATTATTATTATAATGTGATTATTTAACAATTATTATTATAATGTGATTATTTAACAATTTTTATGATAATGTGAGTGTTTACAATTGTTCTATTTTAATTAAAAAAGAAACTCTATTCTGTCTGATAAATTCATTGACCTAGAAAAAGGTCATTTTAAACAAATTATAAATATATTTTATAGGTTGTTCCCTTTTAATTAGAAAAGAAACTCTATTCTGTCTAATAAATTCATTAACCCAAAAAAAGTTTATTTTAATCATATTAACAATTTGTTTAAATGGAAATAATTATTCAAAACTTAAAAAATTAACAATGAACAATATATAATAAAAGGTATTACTTAATTTTTTTATACAGATCATATTAAAATAATTAAAATTGATCATGCTGAAATCATTATTTAAACTAATATCAAAAACACAGAAAAAAAAAATGTCATAATTTAAAAGAGAGAGAATTTTGGTTAGTTGACGCATTCGTTTGGGGCTATTTAGCCCCTGGGAGCTCCATCTCCGATATGGCAGGGTAAATACAGTTGGAACAATGAAAATTGCCCAGAATATATTTCACAAATATAATAAAAATTAATTTACAATCATAAATAAATAACAGAAAGAAAAATATTAAAAATTAAATTAAAATTTTGCTCGGACGTTTTAAATCAGAATTGGCGACGTAAGAGTCAATCTCCTGGATTGTAATATTTTCATGATTAATAAGCGTGTCAAAAAAAAAAATTGAATAGAGAAGTGTTTAAGAAAATCTTTTATAGAAGGAATGTTAATAGCTTTATAGATATCAGAATTGCGCGTGAACCATTTAGCAGAGGTAATTTGGCGGATAGTGATATTTTGTAAAGTTTCAAGCGGTTTTTAAGTTAGATTTAACTGCATAGAACCAAACCGAGCAAGCGTACGTGAGAATTGGGCGTAGCATAGCAGTATAAAGAAGAATTTTGTTATGCCTGGTCATGGTTACTGGAAAAATGTAGTTTCCATGTTAAATGCTGATCCAGAATAACTCCTAAATATTCAGATTGATTATTTACAGGGATAATATTGTTGATCATAATCACAGCTTTTTTACATTTATTCCCAATAGAGAATTAAAATAAAAAGAATCATATTGTAATAAAATGAAATAAGAGAAATGAATACTAAGAAAATGCATAAATCTAAATGACCAATCTAATGTTATGAGAGAATTTATTTCCGATATTACATACAATATCAAAAGGAGATATCTGATATTAAATGGAACAATAAATTTGAGAATTAGCTTTCTGTATTTGTGGTATTATTTTAATAGAATAAACAGTAAAAAAAAAATTTCTTTCTATAAAGTGGAATAAAGTTATTGATAATAAAAGATTACTGGTAAAAACAAAGTAATAAAAATCCATAAAAATTATTTCGGAAAATGTACCAGTAGAGTAAAAACGCATTTTATTATACATTATAATGTATTGTAATTGCAACGAAGCTTTGTTTTTTTTGTATGCGAAATCTATTCTTAATGCAAATTAAGCCTCTATTTTTAGTAATAAATAAATGCAAAGATATTTAATATTCAACATAAAATGAAACACAAATGAATTTTCCAAGGTATCTAGTATTTCGAAACTTTTGTATTTAATAGTTTCTAAATCTTGGCTTGTATGCTAGTGAATCTCTTGATTACAATTGTCAAATTTATCTGTAACAATAAATAAGTTTTCACTAAGAAAATGCTAAAAATTTACCAAGTTTATTAAAAAAATGGATGAAAAATTTATAAAAATAAATTTTGAAGTAACTAGGAAAACTTTTGTATTTAATAGTTTCTAATCTTGGCTTGTAAACTAATGAATCTTTTTGATCACAATTATAGTTAAATTTATCTGTAACAATAGATAAGTTTATGACTAAGAAAATATTAAAAAAAATCAAGTTTATTCAAAAAATGGATGAAAAATTTTAAAAAAATAAATTTCAAACTATCTAGGAAAATTTTGTATTTAATAGTTTCTAAATCTTGGCTTGTAAGTAATCTAGTGAATCTTTTTGATTACAATTGTTAAATTTATCTATAACAATAGGTAAGTTTATCACATACAAAACGCTGAAAAATTATAAAGTTTATTAAAAAATGGATGAAAAATTTAAAAATAAATTTGGAAGTATCTAGGAAGCTTTAATAATTAAAGTTTCTAAATCGTGACTTGTAAGCTATTGAGCCTTTTGATTATAATTATAATTCATTTTATTTGTAACAATACGCAAGTTTATCACTTACAAAAACGCTAAAAATTATCAAATTTATATAAAAATGGATGAAAATTTAAAAATAAATTTTCAAAATCACTTTAGATCTAAAATAATATTTTTTTAAAACTTATACATATAAATATAATATTGTGTATCCTTTATTTTAATACATTATAAGTTTTCAAAGTTCAATTAATTAGTTCATGGCATTATAAAAGAATAAAAGACAACTTTCCAAGCATTTGCAAGAGTAGTACATTTTTCTTATGTTTTATATATCTATTTTATTTATTAATTTATTCATTTGTGTTAAAAACATTCTTATATTCACTGCTATCATATTTTTATAGCTGGGTAAAAAAAGAATGAAAAAGCCTTATTTATCTGTAATTTTATGTTCTAAAATAACTTCTGTTTCATTTGTAGAAATTAAAAAATTCGAATAAATTTTCAGAATCATCATTTTCATCATTTTTTTCTTTATGTCATTTTTTAAAATCCTTATGAAACATAATTTTTAAATCTTAAATATATTTATTTTTTACAAAAATTTATTGTTTATTTAAATTTTTAACAGATTTATAAATTTTATTATTCATATACAGCATAAGCACATATACCTTTTTATATAAACCATGTATCATTATGCCATCATATCAATATAATTATAAATTTTTTTTTTTTTTTTTTTTTAAGTATAGTACAACGAAGACCGTCAAAAATTAATTCAAAATTTATGCTTATAATTTCATAATATAATAGTTAAATTTCATTTTGCATTATATTAACAACAAGCAAGAATAAATTGAAAATCCTACTAATCAGGCATTTTAGAAAAAGCTTTGTAATTAATTATATGGATAAAGGTTACTCTCACTCTAGCTTTGCAATGTCAAAGTACCGAACTAAGAAAGCCAAGATAGGATAGTCAGTAATATTTTTAAAAAAGATGAATTCCTGCTGAATTTTATTTTGCCAAAACTTATAATAATATTTTTTGTTTAAGTATACCATAACGAAGACTGTTAAAAAATAATACAATATTTATATTTATAATTTCATAATATAATATAGCTACATTTCATTTTGCATTATATTAACATCAAGTAAAGATAAATTGAAAATCCTACTAATCAGGCATTTTCAGAAAAGCTTTGTAATTAATTACATGGATAAAGGTTACTCACTTTAGCTTTGCAATGTCAAAGAACCGAACTAAGAAAGCCGAGATAGCATAGTCAGTACAGAACCAATAATTTTAAAAGATGAAAATTCTTGCAGAATTTTATTTTGCCAAAACTTAACTTCCACCGAAAAGAAAAATACAAAATTAATTAATTTAAATTCAATTAATTAGTGGAAACCGCACCTGTCTATTAACAAAACAGCTATTTATAAGCAAAGCTGACTGCCATTAATTCATCTAAACACTAATGATGCTTATATGTCTTCTCTCTTCGTCTAACCACGTGCATACCAAAGACTTCAAAAAGAAGTTTTTTATTTTTATTCTTAATCCTTTTCTCTCAGTCCGTTGCTTTTCGAATAATTTTAAGAGGTGGTATATACGCGCGCACTATATTTCAATTTGTCAAAGTGACAGTTAAACCACTTCTCTGTTTTAAAAAGAAAAAGCATCCAGTTTTGCGCCTATTCCTCCAGGTGTCGTTAGCGTCAACCAGGAAACTTTTCACAATGTGACGTCATTGGACGGCGAAACAAGGAATATGATGATTAACGACCTTTAGCTCAGGGAAAACACTGAAACAAGACGGATGTGGTTGGCATGCGTTTGGATAAACATCGCTCTTTTGGCGTCTTCTTTGTTAGTTTGTTGTCCACCAGGTGATAGAAGACGCATACTCTCTTTAGAAACATACAGACGTGAAACAAATTTATCTTTTTAAGATTTGATTGGGAAACTTGTATTTAAAAAGAAAAGGTTATGAAATGTTAAATAAAGTAATGTAACATGAAAAAAAGTAAAACTAGTAAGTACACTTGTAAAATTGTTTTTCAAATTTTAGTTGGTATTGGGGGTTTCAATAACAGAAGTCGTACTGAAATAGATTTAAAAAATAAATAAATAAAAAATGAGAATCATATTTAATTGTTAAAAGGAAAAATATCTTAATTTAATTTAATTAATTTTAGATTTGATATCTTATATTTAATTTAAAATTAATTTTGTTTTTATGGAATTAAAAAAAAAAAAAAAAAAGTTGTAAAATTACTTCCTCAGCATTAGCAGATATTATTTAGTAAAACTTAAAAACTGCTTAAAGCTGCTGTTTTATTATTTTATTCAAGTCCATATTTAAAAAAAAAGGAGAAATATCTTAAAATTAATTTGCAATTTTAAATTTTTTGACGGAATTTAAAAAAAAAACTTGTAAAATTACTTCCTCAACATTAGAAGATATTATTCAGCAAAACTGCTGTTTAAAAACTGCTTAAACCTGCTGCTTTATTATCTTATTCAAGTCCATATTTAATTAATTTTAAAAGGAAAATATGTATCGTAAATTAATTTGGCATTTTTTTTTACGGAATTAAAAAAATGTAATTTGCAAATTTATTTCCTCTGCATTAGCAGATATTATTCAGCAGAACTGCTGTTTAAAAACTGCTTAAAAACTGCTGTTTTATTATTTTATTTATAGAAAAAGTTTCATAATAATGCTTATTTGAAGTCAAAAATGTAATAAATTTCATTCTAAAAAATTTAAATAGACAAGCTTTTTAATTTATTGATATTTTTAATTCTTTTAATACTGTTTATTAATAAGTGCAATAATTTTGCCATATTTTTCAGAAAGTTGATGTTAAAAAATATCCCTGTAAAGTTGTTTTTATAGCATTGTAAATGTGTTTTAGAATACTTTTTTTTTATTTTAATTAAAAATTTTTTAACATCCTAATAATAGAAGAAGTATCAAAACAGCAAATTCTTTAAAAACACACAATTTAATTAGAAATTTTTTTTAAATTAGAAAACAATTAAATTAAAAATTTTTTTAAAAATTTTATTTAGAAAAGTTTTATTCAAAAATTGGATATATAAAATATTTTTAGTTTTACTTTGAAGAATAGTAAGCAATATTAATAATAAAATCTCCGTAAAATTAATTTATATTTTAAGAATTTACAGATATTATGCAATATTATGCAACCTGCCTTTTAGGATGTTAAACGTAATGCATTTTGTTTGAATATTTAGTTTAAAATAAATTTTATAATTGAAAGTTTAGATTCAAAAATGAATTAAAATGAGGAAACGACTTAATCTACAAATGAGCAAACGATGAGAAAAAGACAATTTACAAATGAGCAAACGATGAGGAAAAGACTTAATTTACAAATGAGTAAACGATGAGAAAAAAAGACAATTTACAAATGAGTAAACGATGAGGAAAAGACTCAATCTACAAATGAGCAAACGATGAGGAAAAGACTTAATTTACAAATGAGCAAACGATGAGGAAAAGACAATTTACAAAATGAGTAAACGATGAGAAAAGACAATTTACAAATGAGCAAACGATGAAGAAACGACTATTCTAAGCTAAAATTTATTTGCGAGAATTTTGATTAAAATGAAGAAAATATTTATCATTTCTTTTATCATTGTGTAGATAACATTGTGTTATGCTTTAATAAGTGAAAAAAGAAGCAATTTTCTTTTATATAATCATTTTAGATTCGCAAAATTAATTGTTCGGCAAAATTTAATTAAATTTTTATTATTAATTTTTCCAAATTTAATAATTTACGCTGTTTTTGTGTCAGTAGAACTGTGAACTTCCTTTACAATTATTTGAAGCAAAAAACTATCAATTACTTTTATGAAATGCATGTTATTATTAATTTTAAAATGTTTTGTAATAAATTCATAGAAAATTGAGCTGTTGAATATTAAGATAAAAATTTTATTTAATATTATTTTTACTAATTTCCTTTCTAATATTACATTTTTAATTTATTTTATTCAATTTTATTCATTGCTTATTTTATCACATTTAAAATTTTTGGAAAAACCTGAGCTTAAAAAAAAAATAAAATAAAAAAATGAAAAGGAAAATTGTAATTTTGATTTTGAATTTTCTTTTGTATAAGAAAATCATTACAAAATGCTAGCATTATTTTAGAAACATTTAATACTTGTTCAACAAAGCTTAAATATTTACATCACATTCTCCAAATACCTTACTTTTTTTTTTTTGTCTTATTTAGAAGTATGATATCATTATCCAATTTACATGCATCTAACTTATATCAAATAGTAAATTGTAGAGATAATATTATAAAATAAATTTTTAATAAATCTTTTTTAATGAGTTTAAAACTATATAATTTTGTTTAATTTCTGTGATATAATTTTTTTTTTTTTATAAAATTTGAATTTTAAATGAAAAATTTAACAGAGGATGTAGAGCTTTAGATGTAAGCCTAATCTATTATTATTTGCACACAACTTTTAAATAAACTGACTATCATATTTTAAATGAGATCAAATTGATAAAAAAAATTAATGAGGCATGATCAGAAAAACGAAACTCAGTTGGCGAGAAACACTTTTAAATGCTCGCCAAAAGTCAGATTTTTGGTTGTTGGGGAGTTAGTAAACCTATTCCATCGTATAAGTAAAATGTTGGGCAAAGTGCAAAAATCTTGTCCCGCGCCTGTAAAGGGGGCGATATATTTTAGTCACCGCTGTGTGTCAGTCGTTTGGTGTCACTTTGTCCCCGACAGGAGTTAAAGACAGACAAATGATCTTTTTAAGGGAAGAATAATAGCTCCAGAGTTTTCTTTTCACGCCTTCTTCTTACTTTGTAATTTTCATTCCCTGATTTAAAGCCAAGTATTATTTGGAAGAATATTGGTGATGTCTAAGTATCCGATGATAGATGAAGATAACACAGTATAATGTTTAAGACAAAACTCTTACGCAAGCTCCAAGTAACGGTGACATTTTAAGAAAACGAAAATTTATTGACATGAAAAGCCAACCTTAATTTTCATTTGCTGATTTAGAATAATGAGTATTGTGATGTATGAATATACAAGACAAACTTCTAATGCAAGAATCGAACCTAATGACATTTTAAAGGAAAAAACAATATTCATGAACAAGCATAGACATTCTTAATTTTTATTAGCTGATTTTGAACAATGAGTACTGTGGTGTATGAATATAGAATATCTCGAGACAAACTTCTAATATAAGAATCGAACATAAATGACATTGTAAAGGAACACAAAACTCATTGACATGCAAAGCCATTCCTTCCTTTCATTGTTGACATACAAAGCCATTTTTAATTTTTATTAGCTGATTTAGAATAATGAGTACTGTGATGTATGAATATAGATACTGAGACAAATTTCTAATGTAAGAATCGTACATTAATAACATTTTAAAGGAACTCAGAAATCAATGCAAGCAAAGCCATTTCTTCTTTTCATTATTGACATACAAAGCCATTCTTAACTTCCATAAGCTAATTTTTAACAATGAGTACTGGGGTGTATGAATATAGAATATACTTGAGACAAACTTCTAATGTAACAATCGAACATTAATGACATTGTAAAGGAACACAAAATTCTTTAACAAGCAAAGCCTTTTCCTTCCTTTCATTATTGCAGATAAAGTCATTCTTAATTTAGCTGATTTTGAACAATTAGTACTGGGATGTATGAATATAGAATATTCTCGAGACAAACTTCTAATGTAAGAATCGAACATTAATGACATTGTAAAGGAACACAAAACTCATTGACATGCAAAGCCATTCCTTCCTTTCATTGTTGACATACAAAGCCATTTTTAATTTTTATTAGCTGATTTAGAATAATGAGTACTGTGATGTATGAATATAGATACTGAGACAAATTTCTAATGTAAGAATCGTACATTAATAACATTTTAAAGGAACTCAGAAATCAATGCAAGCAAAGCCATTTCTTCTTTTCATTATTGACATACAAAGCCATTCTTAACTTCCATAAGCTAATTTTTAACAATGAGTACTGGGGTGTATGAATATAGAATATACTTGAGACAAACTTCTAATGTAACAATCGAACATTAATGACATTGTAAAGGAACACAAAATTCTTTAACAAGCAAAGCCTTTCCTTCCTTTCATTATTGCAGATAAAGTCATTCTTAATTTAGCTGATTTTGAACAATTAGTACTGGGATGTATGAATATAGAATATTCTCGAGACAAACTTCTAATGTAAGAATCGAACATTAATGACATTGTAAAGGAACACAAAACTCATTGACATGCAAAGCCATTCCTTCCTTTCATTGTTGACATACAAAGCCATTTTTAATTTTTATTAGCTGATTTAGAATAATGAGTACTGTGATGTATGAATATAGATACTGAGACAAATTTCTAATGTAAGAATCGTACATTAATAACATTTTAAAGGAACTCAGAAATCAATGCAAGCAAAGCCATTTCTTCTTTTCATTATTGACATACAAAGCCATTCTTAACTTCCATAAGCTAATTTTTAACAATGAGTACTGGGGTGTATGAATATAGAATATACTTGAGACAAACTTCTAATGTAACAATCGAACATTAATGACATTGTAAAGGAACACAAAATTCTTTAACAAGCAAAGCCTTTCCTTCCTTTCATTATTGCAGATAAAGTCATTCTTAATTTAGCTGATTTTGAACAATTAGTACTGGGATGTATGAATATAGAATATTCTCGAGACAAACTTCTAATGTAAGAATCGAACATTAATGACATTGTAAAGGAACACAAACTTCATTGACAAGCAAAGCCATTCCTTTCATTATTGACACACAAAGCCATTCTTAATTTTCATTAGCTGATTTTCAGTACTGTGATGTATGAACCTATAATATACACAAGAACATAGAATATCTCACAAACTTCTAAAGTAAGAAACGAACATTAATGGAATTTTTTAAAGAACACAAATTCACTGACAAGCAAAGCTATTCCTTCCTTTCATTATTGACAAAGGTAAAAAAAAAAATAAATAAACTTAAATATATATAAATATCTTGATACCAAAATGTGCCTGGTTATAATAATTAGTTCGTTATTAATAATTAATCTTTTTTCCTTGACTAAGAGATTTCCAAAGCGTCGTATTAGAAAATTTTATTTGTTCGTGTTTACATGAGTAGTGCTACTATAATTAGTTAAGGTAACTGAATTAAATAAATATATTTAGTATTATAAACTTGTTCTTATGAAGTTTCCTTTAAAATATTTTTAATAAATTTGTAATGTTTTTTATACATGCAATTTAATTATAATATTCATATCTAATTAATTATACATATCTAATTGATTATAATAAGTGTATTTAATTATATTATAATTTTGAATTGCTGTTATTATTGTATATTATATTATTATAATATATATTGTTGTTATTATTATATACTATTGTGTCCAATAAGTAAGACCAATTTTCCATTTAAATTCCCAGAGCTTACGGAATTTCAATTTTTTTTTTTTTCCTTTTTTTAGGTTGCTGGCACAGTTTTTTGAATCTGTGTGAAATTTGACGTCAAAATATTCATTAGTATTTGAGTTATGCTTGACTTTGTGACACGCTAAAACTGATTCCGGCGATTTTTGAAATGTCTGAATTAATTTAGCAAAGAACTTGCATTCAATTTTGTTTGCGGAAACGTATAGAATGTTGCAGAAGGAATTCGGTGAGCAATTATATAGGAAAGAAATATTTACAAGTGGTATAAACAGTTCAAAGGAAGCAGAGAACGCGTTGCAGACGGAGAGCCCTCTGGTCGACCATCCACCTCAACCGACGAAGCTCACATCCAAAAAATTAAAGATTTGGTGCTTGCAAACCTTTGGTGATTTACAATTAGAGACCTTGCTGATGATGTTAGAATTTCAAAAGGATCGGTGAATTCCATTTTGGCATCAACACGTCAAATCTCAATTTTTACAGAAAACACTGAATGCGCGGAGATTCAACGTGAATCGCTGCGCAGCTTTGAAGGCCATCCCTGCCGATGACTTTTTAGCATGCATTGAAGATAGGAAAAAAAGTTGGCATAAAAGTGCATTCATTGTGCCCGGAGGGGATACTTTAAAGGCGATGAAATAAATTTGGAAGAATAAATAAAGTTTTTGAAAAAAAAATAATTGGTCTTACTTTTTGGGCACAATAGTATTGCTGCTATTATTATATATTATTATTCATTTTTAAATAAATGATTTAATTTATTTTTTAACAAATGTTACAAAGTTGCACTAAATTGATGTGAATAAAACAATCGAATTTTCTATTATTTTTTTTACTGCCGTTACTTTTAATTAAACCATATTCTAATTTAGCCTTTTGCCTCCTTTCACTTTTTTAAAAGAAACTTTTCCAAAACAAAAACAAATGATTCAAAAGTAAAAAAATGCCTGTCCGTGTACTTTCAGAACTTTATGGCAATTAAAATAGTAAGGAATTCTCCTCAATTGATGAATTAAACTTCGCAATGGAAAACCTTTTCATATATTTTTTTAAAATTCATTCTTCCCTTTACTTCACTTCACTTTATTTCCTTCGTCTTTCAAAGGCCCGAACATAAACATAAATCACCAGACCATTAAGACAGATAAAAATACGGATATAATGAGGTCTGTAAACGAGCAGTCGCCATAACTATGTAATATATTGACAATAAAGTTGTTTTTATTTTCAGACGCCTTCAATTAATTATGAATAATGAACATTTCTAGAATAATTGCCATAAAACATTTACTACACGTTTCTGAACAGTCATGTTTTTCATCTAAATCTATAATCATTAACAATAAATCAAGGCTCTTTTCTCCTTAACTTGTTTTGTTTGTTGCCATTTCACTTCATTTGGAACACATAATAAATATTCAATAAACGCATTCGGTTTTTCTGTGAAGGGGAAAAAAAAAATGAAAGATTTTTCCCTCTTCGTGAATAAACGGGGGAAAAAAAATCGTCTCTAATTCTCAGAAAACGTAATTTGAGTAATTAATTAGAAAGGTTCTTTTCTAAATCAAGTTATAAAACACAATTTGGTTGGAGAGAGAGTTATTAAAATATGGCCCAAAAGAGCTTGTGCCGGGAAAGAAAAAAAAAAAAATGGAGAAAAGAAAAAGTTCGAAAAATAACCAGATAACTCATTTTTTCCTCGCCTGTTTTACGTAAATGAGTTTGCAGAAGAACCATTTCTGTTTCTGTACAGTACAGTACAGCAAATAGCAAAACGTGTTAGGGGTTTTTAATTTATACCGAAAAAGAATTTGTTCGATTTCGTGTTTTTTCCCCGTTTAGTTTGACTTGGAAAAAGTCGGTGGCATGACATTTATGTGTGGTTAGTGTTAAAGATTCCCTATTCTGTAACCGTGACGTGAAAACGATATGAAGTATGCGCTACATGCCCGGCCTCTTATAATTTACTATGCCAGCCGCAACGAACTTAAAACGAAGTATTTCCCGTATTAAGTTAATTACGCGAGTTGAGATAACGTAATAGGAGATTAGAACTGAAGCAATTTCAAAAAAAAAAAAAACAAAAATTACAAAAAGTGCAAAAATGAGTAAGTAAATATCGGGTAATAACAACAACAATAATAATAATAATAATAACACAAAAAATTCGAATGCTTTTTGTCAAAGTCCGGTGTAGTGAGCACGGTTACAGTTAAAACCGCGCCGCACCTAATGGACCTAATTCAAATTATCGTCCGACTCATCTGTGAGTAAAAGCGTGCAAGATAAAAATCAGCGAAGGGAACGTCGGGTAATTTATTCAAGCGAGAATTTAATTTGTAACTCGTAAATAAGGAATCTGGCAATGAGAAATTTGTCAGGAAGAGAACAGGGGGAAAGGGGAGGGGGAGATAAAATATTTTATGCGATCCTGAAACCGATCAGAGTTCAGAAGTTTGGGTTTTATGGATTGGTGTAGATGGAAGGGGGTGGGGTAGGGGTGGAATGGAAAAAAATTAATATTATCGGTTATTAAAGAAAGCAAAAATAAATTTTTGATTGCTTTGCTTAGCGTGAGCAATTTAATAGCGGCATGTGTTAAATTTTAAACTTGTCTCGCTTTCATGTTTTTTTTTATTTATTTAATTATTATTATTTTTTTTTTAGCTCGTAGAAGGTTTTAGGTAATTTAGGAGAATATTTCTGCAATGTTTAAGTGATTTCTTTTTCTAATTTATACATTAGCCGAGTGTTAATGTTGCGATAATTTTTCTCATGAATCACCGGAGCATTTCAAGAATCGTTTTAATTCATCATTTCTTTTATGTTAAAAAGATCATTTTTGTTCCCCGAATTTTATTTTAACGACTTAAAAATTTTCCTAAAATACACCGAAATCACTGACTTGAGAGAATGAATAAAAAAATAAATGCACAGTCCAATAACTTTTATTGCATTTGATTATAAGTATCTATTTATTGGTTATTCATTTATTTATTTTTTTTTTTTTTCATTTTGCTTATGTTATAATTTTTATATCCTAATAATATGTTATTAAACTACACAGATTCTTAAAAAATGTGAGACGTAATAAATCCAAAATATTCTTAATATTGTAACGTCTCGGCCTATATTAGGCCTGTAAAGGCTTCAAAAAAGGGGCACTATCAGGTTCTTGGGAACACTTTAATTTTGATTTACAAGCACTATATATATATACATACTCTGGATTATTATACAAAAGATATGAAAAATTAAAAATAAAAATTTGATCACAAGTGCAGTTCACAGCAGGGTCGGAGATTTTTCAGAGTTGTCGATTCTACGTCGAATATAATGCACTGGCCTGCGGCTGAACCTTAATTATCACACGGCGTGATAAACGAAACCACAAGGGGCTCACTTTGAAAAACAGGCGGAAATCCTGGCCTATTCAGTCACTTCAGAGAAAAAGAAAAACAACCCTTCTGGTCGACTCGTCGCAGAACTATTTCTCTTCTTCACCAAAAACCTCTTTTAAGACAATCCTTCAAGGGGAGGGAGTCAGCTTCCCACACTTCTCTTTAGAGTAGACATTTCTCTGATTTTGGTCTATCACCAATCAAGATGGATAAACTCTTGCTGTAGTTCATATTCAATCTGTAGTTGTTTCGATTTGTGAAGATCGCGCAGACATTCGCTAATTTCCTGAGTCTCATTATAAGTGAAACCCAGGGCCGGATTTTGATGAAAAGAGTCCCTAGGCTATTCCACTTATGAGGCCCTTTCACCTCCCATTTTTAAGATTGTAAATTACATGAGAGATAATAAAATACTTCATTACTGTGATATATATCAATATGTTAAATGAAACATGTTGTGATTGGTGATTGGATTGATGAGACATGTTGTTTATCCGTGCCATTATAAAAAATGTGGCACGGATAATAAAAATTTGAAAAAAAAGTCGAGACATTTATTCTCAGCACCGTATATAGTATTTGTAACAATAACTAGTCAAACATAACACACAACATTTACAAAGAAACAAAATTGAAATAATAAAAATCTTTGACTACGAAAAATAAAATAGGCAATAAAAATTATCATATTTTTTATCAAATTAAATTAAATATATTCATTACATTGAAGATTAAAGCAAATTCAATTCAGATAAAAAATTTTCATAATAATATCAATGCATTTTTATGTTTGTTTATTATTCATATGTGTAGAATTTCTCCTTATTTTCTATTCAGTGTTTTTTGTGTTTACTGTTTTTTGAATAGTGTAATTCTAATTTTTTAACAATTTGAATGTAGACCCCTCTTTGATCTTGAGGCCCTAGGCTGAAGCCTAGTTAGCCTATAGGAAAATCCGGCTCTGGTGACACCGCATATCTGCTATCAGATTTGAGTGAGAGGTTGTTCTCATTAGTACAAACACTAATTGCATGTAATATAACTACTCACAATACTACACAATACTAATATATTTGTATGCCTGTATATTTTAAAATTTAAATCTATAAAATTTTGAAATTCAATTTTTTAAGATCACGCAAAAGTTTTTGTTATAATTCTTACTAGTTATTTTTAATTACAAAATCTTTATGAGATTTTTATGGATCGGGCAATGAGATACCGAGAGTATCGTTTTTAATATTTTCATTGATTTCAAATATCCTATTTGCAAATGGGAAATGACGTCATAGCTCTTTATGCATTCATATTGCGATTCATCCTTTTATGTACACAAATATTTGTCAGGCTGATACTGCACTGCTGCCACCATTCTGATATTTCGCTCCTGCTGACGTCATCGATAGCATCAGTTATTTTCATTTTTAACCTTATTACATGTTTTGCATTTATGATTTGGATTTAATTATCTGGCTTTCATATTTGTACTACTGTGCCCAAAAAGTAACATCAATTTTTTTTTTTCAAAAACACTTTATTTATTCTTAGAAATTTATTTCATGGCCTTCAACGTAATTCCCACCGGACAACAATGAACTTATGCCAACTTTTTTTCCAATCCTTAATGCATGCTAAAAAGTCATCGGCAGGGATGACCTAGAGAGCGCGCCGATTCACGTTGAATCTGTTCAGTCGACTCTAAACGGTGTCCCCGGAATGATATTTTGAGTTTAGGGAATAGCTAGAAGTTGCACGGTGTGAATACGGTGGTTATAGAACGATATGGGCTGAATGCAGTGTGAGCTGTGTACGTTGAATGCAGTGTGAGCTGGCGCATTCAGTGTTTTCGGTACCCATCGAAATTTGACGTGTTTGAGGGCCAAAATGGAATTGACCGATCATCATCAATTGAACATCATTAGCAAGGCCTCTAACTGTAAATCGACGGTTTGCAAGCATCAAATCTTTAGTTTTTTAGACGTGAGCTTCGTCGGTTGAGGTTGAGGGTCGACCAGAGTGCTCTTCGTCTTCAACGCGTTCTCTGCCTTCTTTGAATTTTTTATACCTCTTCTAAACATTTCTTTCCGCTATAGGAGTACTCATCGAATGCCTTCTGCCACATTCTATACATTTCCGCGAACAAAATTTAATGAAGTTTGAATTCAGACATTTCAAAAATTGCCGGAATCAGTTTTAGTGTCTCACAAAGCCCAGCGTAACTCAAACACTAATGAATATTTTGATGTCAAATTTCACACAGATCTCAAGGATAAGGCCAGCAATAGAAATTCCATAAGCCCCGGGAAATTTAAATTGAAAATCCGTCTTACTTTTTGGACACAAGAGTTTATATAAATGGTGTAAATTTAATTAATGTTTTAGGATTTCTACTAGAAGATATCGAAATTTAGAAATAAATGTGATATTTGCATATCATGTGTATTATATCTCAGAAAGTTACGTAAGAATGCATTATCCCCGTTATATTTAAGTATTATTTAATACTCGTATATACACTCAAGAGACAAAACATTACGACCACCCTACATTTTGCAATGAACTCGCCTAGATGACGTGGAAGGCACGTGATCAGGTGGAAGTGGTGTTTAACTGCTGCTGGAGAGTCTGAAGGATCATTCTTTCACTTACTTCTGTGTGTGATTGGAAAGGCTGCGGATCTAAGCGACTTTGTAAACAGGGCAGATTGTAATGGCTCTAAGGCTCGGAACAAGTATTTCGAAACTGCACGACTCGTGGGTTGTTCGCGATCTGCAGTTGTTAGTACTTATTCAAACTGGATGAATGACGGTGAAACCAGCAGTAGACGACATGGTGTTGGACGTCCACACGTTATCAAAGAAAAAGGTCGTCGGAGACTGTCTGGCATGGTGAAGCAAAACCGGAGCCAGACAGTGGCTCAGCTGACAGCCCAATACAATGCAGGGCCAAGTAGAATAGTATCGGAGTACACTGTTCAGCGGACACTGTTGGATATGGGGTTAAGCAGCAAACGTCCCACTCGTGTGCCTTTGCTGACCAAGCGTCATCGCCGCGCCTACGCTGGGCCGGGAACGTCGTGACGGGTCCATGGATCAGTGGGAGAGAGTTGCCTGGTCAGATGAATCACGGTTTGTCCTTCATCACGCCGATGGCCGTGTCAGGATACGCCGTCTTCAGGCGAACAGATCTTGCTCCCTCAATGTACAGTAGGTCATACACAGGCCGGTGGTGGCGGTATTATGCTTTGGGGGACGTTCTCTCGGGCGTCCCTGGGACCCGTGGGTGTGGTAGAGCAGACCATGTATGCTACAGGGTATCTGAACATCATTGCGGACCAGTTGCACCCTTACATGGCCTTTGTTTTCCAGTTGGAAATGGAATGTTCCAACAGGACAACGCCCCTTGTCACAAGGCTAAAATTGTGTTGGTGTGGTTCCAGGAAGTTGATGCTGAATTCCAGTTAATGTCCTGGCCACCTAACTCACCGGATCCCAATCCGATAGAACACATTTGGGATGTCCTGGGATGGCAGCTCAGGGTTCAAAGACCACCAATTCGCAATATCTCGGATTTGCGTGACCGTTGCTTAAACATCTGGTACAATCTGTCTCCGGCCATCTACCAAGGACTTGTGGCATCCATGTCAAGGCTGGTTGAAGCTGTGTTGCGCGCCAAAGGTGGGCCAATTCGTTATTGACAGGTGGTCATAATGTTTTGGCTCTTGAGTGTATATATATAATAAACACACACACACATATATATATATATAATTGTGTATTGAAGAAGAATTACTGATTACTATATTTAGAATTTTAGTTTGATATTCATTTGATATTGATTGCAACGGAAGGATTTAATTTGTTGACAATTTCGTTACATTTTCAATTAATTTTTCGTTTTATTTGTTGAATCGAAATACCAATTTATGTTTTTAAATGTATGTTGAATGACATGAAAAATTACCTGAAAATTTTCCACCGAATTTGTCATTAGGAAATGTCGAAATGTTAAAGAAAAAAATATTTTTGTAATACAAACTATTGCGATCTGAACTGGTAAACATGTAAAGAATATTAATTTGTTACTTGTGAAATTAGTTTTTGTTTGTGCTCTTATAATTCTAGAAAATTTAATCGTTATAATAAATTATTAAAACGGAATAATATACTCATGACTATTCAGTCTTCAGTTTGTTTTTATTATATTAATGGAAAAAATTTCAGATTTATTAAAACAGTACAAATTTAATATATTTGTACTGCTGCAAAAGGAGTTCTTTATAAATAAAATCCTTTAAACTACATCTTCATGTTTTATTATCATTATTATTATTCTATGAATAAAATGAAACGATAAACGAATAACGAATGTTAAAATAAGAATTAATTAAATTTACAACAGTTGCTTTTTGAAAACTAAAAAAAAAAAAAGCAATTATGACTTAAAAAAGTTAATTTTCTATATCATGAAAGATTTTCGACGGTACAAGGCAGAAATTTATAAATGCTATAAAGGCCCAGATATTATAAAATTTATTAAGATCAATAGATTAAACTGGGCTGCTCATGTATTTAGAATGAATGATTTAAACTTTGTAAAAGACTAGTTTTGGTAAAGCCACAAAGACGAAGAGGAAGAGGACGACTTAAGTTGCGATGGATAGACGCAGTTGAAAAATATTTTGCTGTACTAAAGAATAAAAATTGGAGGACCATTGTCACCCAGAGGAATGCATGGGAATCTTTTCAAAAGGAAAGCCTTGGCCCAACTTGGGTTGCCATGCTATTGATGATGATGACCGTGATAAAATATTTTCGTCAAAACATTAAAAAATAAAGGCAGTAAAGTGAAATGATCTTATATATATATATATTATATAACACCTCCTGTTACATGAAGATTTGCAATTAAAAAACTTTTTTTATACTGTATATTACCATGTTATCTACTAGTTATTCATAAAAACTTCTTTGTTAGAAAACGTAGATATAGATAAAATCTCTAATGGAATAAGGAATGTTTCAATAATTTAATGTTCTATACAGCTCACTGAATAATTTAAGCAGCTTAGATGTTATAATATCCTTATTACGACTTATTTTAACAATCCTAATAATGTTCAGCAATCTATTTAAACTTATTACAACTTATTAGAATGCGGATAATTATTTTGTTATTAGAAATTTACATCAGTTGTTCTTTCAAAACGAGAAAAAAAAACAATAATCACTTAAAAATTTAATTTTCTGTCATGAAAAAGTTTCACAAAAAAAAAAAAAAAAAAAAAAGTTAAATCAAGGCAGTAAAATGAAATGTGTGTGTATATTATTTAATACCTTCTGTTATATAAAGATTTTTATTCAAATTATTTTATTTTCTATAATGCATATCACCATGTTATCTATCGTGTATTCTTAAAAATTTCTTAGATTAAAAAATGTAAATAAAGCTAAAATTTTAAAGAATTACGCATATTTCCACGATTTAATTTTCTATGCAGTTCAATGGAAAATTTAAACAATTCAGAGGTTATAATATCCATATTACTATATTTACTTGTTTAAACAATCCTAAAAACTTATTTAAACTTGTTACAAATTATTAGAAAATGGACCATATTTTGTCGTTTTCGAAATTTACATTGTTCTTTAGAAGATGAGAAACAGCAATAATGACTTAAAAAATGTAAATTTTCTATATCATGAAAAAACTTTCTCCAAAAAAAATTAAAATCAAAGCAGTAAAATGAAAATGATCTTATGTATGCATATATTTGGCAATACCTTCTGTTATATAAAGATTTTTATTAAAATTATTATCTTATTTTTATATTACTATGTAGTCTACTCGTGTATCCTTAAAAACAGATCGAAAATGTAGATAAAGCTAAAAATTTCTAATGGTGAAATATTTTAATAATTTAATATGTTTCTTATTTCACTAGAAATTAAATTATTTAATAGTTATATTTTAATAATTGAATTTCTCAATATTATAACCTCTAAGCAGTTAAATGAATAATTTGAGCAGTTTAGAGATTATAATAACATATTACTACATTACTTATTTAAACAATCTTAACAATTTTCAACAACCTATTTAAACTAGTTACAACTTATTCAAATATGGATATATATTCTATCGATTAAATGACGAATTCACTAAGATAAATCTATCCACATCTTTCATACCTCAATGAACCCAATTATAAAAATCTTAACCTTTTAAGCGAACTTTTTCCATTAGTTAACTAAGAAGAATTAGAAGCGAAAGAATTCCGCTTTAAGCCAGAAATCTTAACCCGCCAAAATTCTCGCGGGCATAATTTTTCTCGCAAAAAGTTGAAGGGTTGCTAACTCGAGAACTATACTATGGCGTGCTAACTCAAAAAGCATCCCCCAAAACTTTCCTTTTGTTTTCTCGGGAGTGTGATTTGTGACCATTATTTCCTGCGGCCGGCGGCACTATTTACCTCCGCGCAGTGTGACGCGGAGCGATTTGCACCCAACTTATCATCCTCCGCCGCACTCTTTTTCCTTACGCGGAACGTAATGAGGCTAATTGCCGACAAAGGGGCCGAAGTGCGTTTTGCAAGAAGAAAAATTTTCCTGCAGAAAGTATTAATCATCGCGAAAGATAAGGCAGAAGAGGTTGCAGCAAATATGCGCCTCCACAAGCGTTTTTGTAATAAATTACGGTTTTTACACGAGAGTAACGTTTTAAGTTTTGCCCTAATTGCATTTTAAGATTTTCGTAGGTGTTATCCGTGGTGGATTCATTTTGCTAGGAAGATTTTCGGCCCCGTTTTTTACTGCATAGCTTCTATTCTTGGAACGGTTGAAATAATACTGGCTAAAAAGTTCCTTCTAGTGCCAAAATGAAATAAAAATGTAAACTAAAATCAAGAAAATAAGGGAGAAAAGATGAATTCATTGTGAGTGTAGATATATGATAATTAAATTTATACATGAAATATTGGGAGGTGTAGATATATGATAATTAAGCTTATGCATAAAATAATTGTTGACTGCAGATATATGATAATTAAAATTATACAAAAAATATTATTACATTTATATATATATTTTTTTTAATTATAAAACTATTATCAATTTATACAAAAATTATACATTATAATTAAAATAATTGTTGAATGTAGATGCATGATGATTAAAATTCTACATGAAATAATGATTGTAGATATATGATAATTTAAAATTAGACAAAATAATTGTTGAATGTAGCTGCATGATCATTAAAATTATACATGAAATATTTGTTGAGTGTAGATATGTGATAATTAAAATTAGACATAAAATAATCGTTTTACAGGAGAGTAACGTTTCAAGTTTTGCCCTAATTGAATTTTAAGATTTTTGTAGGTGTTATCCGTGGCGAATTCATTTTCTAGGAAATGTCTTTCTGCCCCGTTTTGCTGCATAGCTTCTATTCTGGAACGGTTGCAAAAAATACTGGCTTTTTTTTCCTCTAAGTGTAAAAATGAAATAAAAACTTAAACTAAAATCAAGAAAATAAGTGAGGAAAGCGGAATTCATTGAAGTGTAGATATAATTAAAATTA
Source organism: Caerostris extrusa (assembly GCA_021605095.1). Taxonomy (NCBI): domain Eukaryota; kingdom Metazoa; phylum Arthropoda; class Arachnida; order Araneae; family Araneidae; genus Caerostris; species Caerostris extrusa. The sequence continues at coordinate 28,898 of BPLR01002450.1, forward strand.
TGCATATAATTTTGAGTGTGAAATATATGATAATTAAAATTATACATAAAATAATTGTTGAGTGTAGATAAATAATAATTAAAATTATACATGGGCCCGAATGGTCCAGTGGGAAACTCTGGCGCTCGGTACACGTTACAGGGGTTTCGATATATATATATTTATGCTTATATTTATTTTACCTGGTTTCGAGTTCCGGCGGTGCCATGTATGTTTAAGGACTGTTCGGAATCCACTTTAAGTGGTAAGGCCCGGTCTCATATGACTGTAAAAGAGTATTATGGAGCCAAAGCCAGACTTCTACCTACGGTGCTCCATCACAACAGAAGTTGCTTCTTTCCTTCAACCATGAGTCCATATGGGTTCGTGGACTTAGTCTAGATTTCTGCCAGAAAGTAGGATAAGAAACAACAAAATTATGCGTGAAATAACTGTTGAGCGTGGATATATGATAAATAAAATTATACACAAAATAATTGTTAAATATATATATTATAGTTAAAAAATTATACATAAAATGATTGTTGAGTGTAGATATACGATAATT
>BPLR01002451.1:0-48986 GCA_021605095.1 Caerostris extrusa
GAATCATTTATAAAGAGAGAGATATTTTTATTTTCATTTTTTTCATTTTTTAATGAAAAATGCCTTCACTGGAGGAAAACATCTGTATCAGGAAAGATATAGCTATCTAAAAGGAAACTAGTAATCAAAAGCATTTTCCTAAATATTATTTAAGTATTTAATTTTCCATTAAGTTGTTTTGCAGAAAAATGTTGTTACTATGACCTAATTTACCAATGATCATCTTTTAATGGTTTTTTTTTTTGTAAGTTCATAATGTAACATTTTATTTGATTCAGAAAGAAAATGTAACTTCTTACAATAATAATGGTGTATTTCTTTAGATCACGTATTTGCTATGAAAAAGGTGATTTTGGTAAATAATTCAAATATAAAATGACTAGTTAATTAAAAACTATAAATGATAAATCCAAATATTTTAACTATTATCTTTCTTTGTATATTAAATATATTATTTATTATTATATATTAATCTATCTTCATTCTGTTGTGTATTTTATTTAATATTTAGGTGCCAGAGTTTTAGCACTTTAAAATGAATAATTCTGAGAATATTCCATCAAACACATAAAAGCTCCTTTTTCGGAATGTGTTCCTGGATTATTCAGCGTCAGCCACTGCATTTTACGTTTTGGGTTATCATAAAGGATCCTTATTTATCTTCAATGATCAATCTACCAAAAAACGATTCTGTATTCTGTCAATTGAAACAATCAGTTGCATATATAAAATCAGTAAATTTTGTTTTTATTGGACAGATTATGCTGGAACCAAAATTGTTTGCATATTTTACCAATCTGTTGCAAATTTATTGGATTTTCAACTAAGGTCGGTTAAGAGTGTTTCCATAGTTTTTCAGTCAGAACACAGATTTACTTCCATTTCCGCCATTAGCACTTCATTAAAATTGTTGGTCGTCCTGATCGAGTCGGAAAAATCAAAATTACTAGGTCTGAACTTAAAAACTACATTTTGCCTATACAGATGTTTAATACAGTTGAATAAACATAGAAAATGGTATTGCTAGCAACTGTTGCGTTACTATTATTGAAAACTCAAAAACATACAATGGTATATATGTACCTTTCTATTATTTGCAATTTCACCCAAAATTGAAAATCAATTTAAATTTAATTATTTACAAGTAAACAAATCACTTTAATCTTAAAATGCCTTTTGGTATATATTTGTATATAACAATGAGCTGATAAATGATAAACAAATATTGTCATGAGCAGAAACGACATTACTTTACGGTTCCCTAATATTTGGGTACAATATAGATAAATGATATTATAGCCAACCTTTTATTTCACCTATTTAACATTGAATCGACTAATATTAAAAGAAATTTGCTTCGTTTTTTTTCAATACAAATTGTTTAAAAAATCCAAATTTTCAGAAATATTAAGATATATGCATTTTTGTAACACTTTATTTCAAAGTCAGTACGTGTCCTGGTGGGTAATACGTTATGGAAGCGAGCTAGTTTGAAACTCGACAAGCTGGAAGGTTTTCCTTTATCATCCAAGAAAAGGGCAAGCTTAAGACGATAAAAAGACACGATAAAAGAGCCTGGAAAGTCTTTCTTATAACTCTGGATCTATTTATGCAGTACGTATCTCAAAATTAAGTATCTTCTATAACATCTCTAAGAATGCACAGTATAAAAAATACATTTAGATGCATTAGGAACATTATTTACATTAGTAGTACGATTACAAGATCTTTTACAATCTTTACATCTGACAGATGTATTTCTTTTAAAACACAAATGACCTCTTTCTATAAGAAGAATCTTGCATCAAACGACATTTGAAATACTGTTTATGTCAAATCCGTTTTATTTACTTTGAAAATTAGGAGTTGTTTCCTCCGAACTGTCCATAAAGGGTTCAGAACACTGCAATACTCTTGACAAATGTAACCGTCTGTGTTTGTGTAACTAAATAAACACCACCACTGGCAAACATTTTGTTTTCAGTGAAAAAAATATCATTGAACAAGATGCCAAATGATGTGGATAAACATTATGTGGGTGGAATATTTAGAGTTATCACCAGAACTTAAATTGGTTGTATATCGAATTTGTTTTCTATAATATATTGATGTCTTGAGATAAATATTTTGTGTAAATCTTACATCTGAACACATAAATGTACAATATTAGAATGGGTTTTATATAATATTGAATATTTTTATGTCAAGAGAAATAAGTAATAGAAAATCTATGTAATAAAGTAATGTAACGAAAAGTAAGAAACTCTAAGAAAATACTGTCCTACACTCAACACATCGGTGTGCTTTTTTTGGTATATATGAGATCCACAGGTGATGCTCTATCCTCACTTTTATAATAGCTAAAGGGAGCTGAACAGTTTAGGTTAGGAATGAGTTGTAGAGAAAAAGCAAAGAAAATGAATGAATATTAATAAATATATCCCCATCTTGGTAACCGGGTCATTGTTTATTTGGAATTTTTGTATGGTGTGAACCTTTTTTTTAATTCCTTCTATTAGCTCAAACTCTACATATATATATATATATTCTTCAAATTTCCAATCGTTAATAAAATATTTTTTTATCCATCCACTCAAGTTCAAATACATTTTTTTTTTGAACTTGTTGTGGATGACACTGATGTTAATACAGTTTTTTCAAAATATTAATTCATTAATTAAATTCAATTAATTAATTTTAGTTTTTTAGATTTAAATTGCATATATCTATCAATAGATGGCGCCAGATAAACTTAAAAAATGAATGAAAATTATTTATAAGGACTTTCTGCAATATAGTGAAAAAAAGTAGGAATTGACTTAATTTTTTTTTTATATTGCTTGTTTGAAATGTGTTTAACAACTGTGCATTAGATATGTTCAGAAAGTTGAACCCACTTTTCTTGGCTAACTATTTGTCCTGAGCTTAATTGCGTCTATATATCAACTGATTGATATATATCAGCTGATATATATTTAAATAATATAATATATTCAATTTAAAAACATAATTTTTATTGTGTAAAGAATTATTGTTTTTAAAAATTTCCTAAAATATATATGCTCTTTTATAGTTTTAGATTTAATAAAATATTATTTTGAGATTATATAAAATACGACTTTTATAATTTATTTAAATTCAAATAAATTTTTGGATCAAAGTTAAAAAAATAATATTCTAAATGGATGACTATCAGAACGTATAACGGAAAATAGATCTGAATGCACTCGAGAGACAAAACATTATGACCACCCCTACATTTGAAGGCACGTGATCAGGTGAAATTTATCTGGAATATACAGACACTGAACTCTCATTTTGCATATCCAGAACAAATCATTTTCATATCCAGAAAAATAATAATTCTCTGAAAAACTGGTTCACGTACAATATAATTATTTTTGAGCAGACACATATGTCCTACGTTCAAAAGAAAATTAAAACTTTATTATTATATTTCCTTAGTGATATTCAAATCAACGAAATTCATGAGCTCAAAAGTTTCACCAACTATATTGAAAACAAAAAGCTTCAATGGATTCTTAAACAACATATTATAGACAAAACTGTGGCTTAATAATATTATCTGCATGTCAATGTACTTCGGATTATTTGCTCTTTTCTTCTTAAACCATTTGGGAGTCGCCCAAGAGTATTAAATTAAGATGGATTGTTTTTGTGGATAAAAATGCAATCTTTTAAGTACCAAGAACATCTGATATTGCTGACAACAAAGTAAACTAACCTAGTAAGCCATGGTCCATAAGGCCTGCTTTTCCAATAAAGAAGGATTTAATATCAATCGAAAGGACGAACCAGAAGCTTTTATTTAATAGGATCAAACTGGGTTAGATATTGAAAAAGAGATTACTGATAATTCTATCTAAATATCGATTTGAATTTCGCATCTATGAAAGTACTGAAATAAAGTTCCCCTTCTTTGAACGAGATAATGTATTTTATAAAATTTCTCATTTTTCATCTAAATCTTTAAACGGTAATATAAAAAAGGAGTTATGATACATTTTTGTATTCAGCAGTCTGCGCAATGGATTTTGGAACTAAAGGTGTTCTGTTCGAAACCTAATAAACATAACAAACTCAAGCATTATGTCGGGGATGCCCATAATTCATCATTTGAAGTGTCCTTCCATTGAACTAGAAGAAGATGCAAAAACCTGAACCACTGAGCATGTAACAGCGCTGCAAGTACACCGTGGTTCATCCTAGGTGATGAAATTATATCTGAAATTATATCGCTTTTCTAGCAGTGTAACACTATTCATGTATTCATGTATAAATTAGAGTAACACTATTCATGTATTCATGTATAAATTAGAGTAACAATTCATTTATTCATGTATAAATTAGAGTAACACTATTCATGTATTCATGTATAAATTAGAGTAACACTATTCATGTATTCATGTATAAATCTTTTGTAAGCTAACTCGTTATACAAATTTATTGTTTTCAAACTGGAGTTTCAAATTTGATGTGTGCTTAGCTAGGTTAGAACCTATGTAAGTAAAAATACGGCTTAAGAAAAAAATATAAAATAAAATATTAACAAAAGATTAAATAATCGGTTATTCCATACACCAATCAAGATTGAATTTCGTTAATTATCATGAGTAAGAATAAGTGAAAGCTGTTTGGTTTGAAATGATTACTTAATGTATATTGTTTGGTTAACATCATTACTTTTGAGTAAATTTTTTTAAGTCTACTGAGACATTAAATATTGTATAAATGTAAAAAGATTTCTCACAACTATTATTGTGTTACTCTTATAAATGCTGTTAAAATTAAACTTTCTTCTAAAACACTATGATAAAAAGGACATTAAATGTTTTTTTCTTATTTTCCTCTTTTTTTTTAACATTTCTGTTATTTTTATGTCTTACCAGCATTTTTTATTATTTTTCATCTAAAAATATTAATAAAGCATTTATAAATTGGCCTATCTACTGATCTGATAATCATTTTTCGTTGATGCAGAAAATTTAACAAAATTTCAGTCTTCCCAAAATATTAAATAACCCTTTTATGGGGCCATTTCCTCAATTTATACGGCATTTTAAAGAAAAACGAAAAAATTCAAACAGACTATTACAATACGAAACACATTATGATAATCTATTCGTCTTGCCCATTTTGTATCCCATTACAGGTCTTGTGTAGCCATGTATATGTGTGGTACTGAAATATTAAGCATTTTCTATGAGAGCTACAATAATCAGAAATCTTAAATTCATAAAAAAATATTGCCAGAAGTATCTATTCGAAACCTTTAATACATTTCATTTCTAACATTTTGTACCACAACCACTTAAAAGAACTTTTTATATAAGTTCTTCACTCTAGAAAAATCTTTTTAAATCTACCTCAAAAGTGGTGTACCAAAAAAAAAAAAAAAGAACAAAAATACTTCGCCATACAGATTTCTTTCCACTGTAACTATTTCTTCTTTAGAAAATTCCTTTTTTTATTTTTTATCAGACTGTCTGTAAAGACATTTTCTGCGAAAGTAATAAAGTAAGCGTCTAATGTCAAGTTTCCAATTTCCTACAGTTTATCGACTAATAGAGCTTTTATTAAATTATTATTTTTAAATGTCTTTTAAATTTAATTATTCTCTTAACTAAATTTATTTTTTAATTACTAAGTGGGATAAATTCAAATTTAATTAAATATCTTAGAGGAACAATAAAAAATTTCTCTAGCATTTTAATTAAAATGTGTTGTAAAATACAAAAATTATATAAATTAAATTGTATAAATTTAAAACAATTTCCTGCAACTACCATGCTGTTACCCTTATAAATGCTGTTAAAATTAAAACTGTTTTTTCTAAAACACTGTAATAAAAATGACATTAAATTTTTTAACAAGAAATGCGAAACGTTTTTTTCTTTTTGTTACACTTCTGTTATTTTTATTCCTTAGCAGAATTTTCATTATTTTTTATTTCAAGTAATAATAAAAGAATTATAAATTGGCCGATCTATTGATCTGAAATCATTCTTCACTGAAGCGGCAAAATTTACAACATATTCAATCTTATCCAGATTGTTACATAACTCTTTTATAGGGGCCATTTCCTCAATTCATGCGACATTTTAAAGAAAAACGAAAAAGCTCAGATTATTACAACACGAAGCACACTATGATAAATTATTCGTCTGCCCATTTTGTATCCTATTGCAAGTCTAGTATAGTGAGATCTATGTTTGGGACTGAAATTTTAAGCATTTTATATAAGAGCTTTTATAATCAGAAATCTTAAATGCATATAAAAAAATATTGCAAAAAGTATCTATTCGAAACCTTTAATAAATTTCATTTCTAACATTTTGTACCACAACCACTTAAAAGAACTTTTTATATAAGTTATTCACTCTAGAAAAATCTTTTTAAAGTCTACCTCAAAAGTGGTGTACCAAAAAAAAAAGGACAAAAATACTTCGTAATACAGATTTCTTTTCATTGTAACTCTTTCTTCTTTTAGAAAATTTATTTTTTTTTTTTTATCAGACTGTCTGTAAAGACATTTTCTGCGAAAGTAATAAAGTGAGCGTCGAATGTCAAGTTTCCAATTTCCTACAGTTTATCGACTTGTAGAATGATTATTAATTTTTTTTTTTAAAGTTAATTATTCTCTTAACAAAATTTATATTTTAATTACTATCTGATTGGTATAAATTCAAATTTAATTAAATATCTTCAGGGACATTAAAAATAATATCACTAGCATTTTAATAAAACAATTGTTATGTCCTATTATGTAAAATACAAATATAAGAATAAATATTGCAGTTTATGGTTTTCATAAAACTTAATTGTATACTTGTTATATTACGTGTAAAATATTATGCAGCAGAATTAGGATTCAGTTCCTGTTTGAGGAGATCTTCAACCTCTACTTTGAAAATTTGTAGAAAAGATGATAGTTTTAACAGGTTGTATGGTTATATAGCTTATATTATAGGTTTATCAAAAATTAAAATGTTTGTTCGGGCTTTCTCGCAAATACGAAGTAGAAATAAAAAAAAAAACTCAAATCGCTCTCACCATAATAGTTAAAAATTGTCCCCTGATAAAATTATCAAGCCCTATATTCATGGACCAATATAATTATTTTATATTGGTCCAGGAATAACATGAATGTCCATAAATAATAATTCATAAATTATCCTGGTCCATGAATAACTATAATAGTTTTTAAAACCAGCATTATTGAATTTTTAAATGATTTTCAGTTAATATCTTAATTGGGAATTTTTTTTATGATTTTAGAACTTTTAATATCATCATGATAGTATGAAAAATATATATGCCTTATAAAAAAAATAATAAAATATAAAAATTTATTATTATCATTATTTTCTATTACAGAATTTTAAATTTAAAAAAAAAAAGAAAGAAATTTAACGTTATACAAAAAAATAAAATATAAAAATTTATTATTATCATTATTTTCTGTTACAGAATTCTAAATTTAAATAAAAGTATGAAAGAAATTTAACGTTTGATGATAATGAAATATAAACTTTACGATGTTTCTTTCACAATACTCTCCTTAAAATATAAAATTTTTAAATAACACAAATTTTAAGTTACATTTGATATATCGAACGCATTAGCCATAAAATTTATTTAATTATCCAAATATATATTTAATATAACTTAATTTTCATACTCAGAGAGAAAAATTCAATTTTAAATTTGGGAATATAAATTTTTTTTTGCAAAAGAAAAACCCATGCAAAAACTAAATATGCATATTTTTTTTTTTTTATTGATATCGCTGTTAAAATTAAATAATGAAATATTTAAACAATAATTTGTATCCATATATTAAACACTGAGTAAGGGTTTTCTCCAATATGACTTGCAAATACGAAGTAAACGTATATAACACTTTTTAAATAAGACTGTTTAATCGAACACTTTAGTCCTAAAATTTATTTAATTATCCAATTACATATTTAATATAACTTTATTTTCCTATGAAAAGAAAAAAAAAGGCCACTTTGAATTTGGGTGTATAAAAATATTAGTTTGAAAAGAAAACCCCATTCAAAGACTAAATAAGCATTTCTTTTTTTCATTGTTATCGCTGTTAAAATTAAATATCAAATAATTAAACAATAATTTGCATCCATATATTAAATAATGGGGCTTTGTATACCAATAAATTTGTTTTTGCAATTTATATAACATATGGAAATCTTCAATCTGTAATTTGAGTTTTCCAGTGCTAGTGAATTGAGAATTCCAGTACTATTATATATTCTCCCAAACTCAACTGCAATCGTAAGACGAGTCTGAAATATTTCCTTTCAATTAATGACAGTCTGGAAGACTAGCAGGAATTTCGACGAAAACTGTTTATATACAAACACAAACTCTTGTAAGGTTAAACCATTCCAGTTTCCTTCAAATAATCTACACCCTTTGCAAACGTCTATTATCATTACTTACATTTCTGTATTGCTTTTATGTGATTGAATAATAAACTGATAAGAGAAGTGGTCTAATGTTATCTCTAAATATAATGCAATATTGTGCTTTCTGAATGTAAAATGAAGTTTTTGATATATTGCATAGAAGCCAAATAACGATTAACGACAATTCACTTTTAAGAGCTATTTTAGTTATATTGTAAGACAAAGAGAAAATTTTTGTGAAAGAAACATTGAAATTCAGGAATAATATTTGAAAAACTTATTTATATATCATTTATATAGTCTTGTTCTCATTTTGCAAATTAAAATTATCTGTAACAGAAATTCTCAATTTAAAAACCCAATATTATTATTTATGTCCGTTGAACATAATATGTTCATGATATGTGAATAATAATGTTTTTAAGTTTTAAATATTTTATCTTGAGCAACTTGGTGCCTCCAAAATGGGAAAAGTTATCTCAAAGTCAACAAAGGAGCACAAGCGAAAATTTGTGTCTAAAGCCTTGTTGACATTAGACACAGGCTAGACAAAAGAGTAACACGTGCTAAATAGATTTACTGCAGTTTAGATGAAAATTGAAATACATACGGTTTCGTCTGTCAGCTTTTGAAATATGAAATACCTCTCCAAATGTTTCATCACTTTTAATGGATTTATCTTTCTAAGATATGGATTGAGGTTCTCACGTAAAGAGAGATAACGAGGATATTTTTTCAGTTCCAATTTCAACCCTTGTGAACAGATAAACTTCTCATATTTAAGTCTAGACGAGGAATAAAGCTTTATCTGGTTTTCAAATTACAATTTTGGCCTTTATTCTGAGTGCCTGCTTCCTAACCTTTTACACATTGGGTAGGCGAAAACCAGTTTTTTTGCCTGCCTCAATTCGTAGTAATACCAAATCATATGCACACAGAAGGAAATTTTCAAACAATTATTTTAAGATCAAATTAAAAAACAATAGTTAATAACGCGTTTTCTATGATTAAGTCTCAAATCTGTTAGTAGGTAAAGCTAATGAGGTACACAATAAATTAGTGGCCTGTAAAGTTTATTCATAGAGTTAAAATTGAGGGTATATTGTGTAAACCACAAACACGCATTCATTTGAGGTATTCAAACGGTTTTCGTCGAACTGGATGCAAAGTAACAGTCTGTTTGGGGTGTCTCCTTTGTAATTCTACAAGTCTACTGTAATACTATTGCTCATGTGCGAAAAACAAAAATTCAAAGCATATGATGCAGCACATAGGTGCAGTTGTAGTAGGCTCCTGTATTAAAACCTTATGTAACATTAGTAAAACTATTGTTACAATATTAAATGCCAATTCATTGTTTCAAACTAACGCTATTTTATTATTATAAATAGCGTCAAGGATTTAAAGCAGAAAACTTACGGTGATTTTTGGTAAAGAAGGAGTGTCATTTTTCGCCATTTTACGCTATTTAAGGTGATTTTTTTTTAAATTTGAAATCTAACTGATATTTTTTCTTAATAAAATTTTATAAAACTAAAATTGTTTTTATGTCACCAGGAAACAACGTGCAGGCTGATTTCAAAAAAAAAAAAAATCTATAAATCTTTACAATATTCAATTTAATATTCAAAAATTGTACAAGAAGTAATTTTTGATAAAAAAAAAAAGTTTTTAATAAAAAAAATTAGAATTTTTATTAATTTATAAAGTATACAGTATAGGGTTATAATGTGGAACATAATAGAGAGTTTCAGCATACCGTTTTTTTATCGTCCGAATTTTTTCCTCCCTACCGCGCATGCTCATAGGAAACATTGTAGCTATTGCGCGTGCGTATCTGAAATACTGCACTAGTGAACTATTCCTATGAGCATTTCGCTAGGAAGAAAAATATCAGACGATAAAAAAACGGTATGCAAAAATTAATATCGGATATGGCATCCACGGCTTTGCTGGTACATTGGTATCATTTTGTCGAAATTTTCTATAACTATGGGTGACTTTCGTTGATACAATGTTCAATTTCCTTCTTCAAGGCGTGGATGATCATGGTCTTGTAGGCATAAATCTTACATTAAAAAAAAAAAAAAAAAACACAAAAAAAGGCTAACGGTGTTAAATCTCATGGCTTGGACGCCCAATTCTGATAGCCAAAAAAGGGAAATTTATATGACCAGGAAATGACTCATGCAGTAATTGAAATGTTTCTTGGGATTTATGGTCTGTGGCACCCTTTTATTGAAACCACCTATTTTGACGAAACTACATCCATATTTTCCAATTTAGGCACAATAAACTGTATTATCATGATGCGAAAGCGAGCATCATTAACTGTCATTGCCTGCTAATCCGCATTTTAGAGGAAAAATGGTCCGATGATGCCTCCAGCCCAAATCCCTATCAAATAGTGAGTGTGGATGAATTTGTTCCTTAATAATAAATTGTAAATTTCCTGAACCTCAAATGTGATAACTTTAGTGATTAATAAAACCCTCAGTATAAAAATGTACTTCATCACTCAAAATGATTTTGCTCTAAAAATTAACATTACTTGTTGTTGTCTATAATACATTTAAATAACTATCTTCGTCGTGCGGGATGAGTAGGCTTGAGTTCTTGAATTAATTGAACTTTGTAAGTATGAAAATGCAAATTTTTCGTGAGAATAGGCTGTAGATAGCTTCTCGAAATGCCCAATTATTGAGTGCGATGCCAAATTAATGTTTCTGGACTATCAGCAACACTATCAAGAGCTGCTTTTATGTATTGTGTTGAAGGACAGCCATAATGTCACTAATTGATCCAATCTTCTTGAATTTTTTAATTAATCACTTCACAGCTGATGTAGTTAAATCAATATTAGGATTATATTTTGTACAAAAATTGAAAACTATAGCTGCCAAAACTTCAATATTTTTAAAATTTTGCTCAACAATGAAAACTTGTTATTTCGCGTAGGGCTCCATTTTTAATAACCCTAAAATGTCAGCTGCCACTCTTTTTTTTTTCCCGATACAACACATTATCGCACAAATGATGCAGAATTCCCATCTCAAGGGAATTTTGAGACACACTATATAATAATTTTTAAAAGACACTGTTACGTTTCATTACTTTAAATTACGCTCTTCAACTTATAATATTTTTTTTTTTTAAATAAAGCTCATTTAATATAATTATTGGTCAAAATGAATCAATTAAGCAATGGTAAATAAGAAAGAAAATTCTGCTGAATTATGTTGTTATACTTGAGTATTTAACTTTTCTTAATTAAACTTCATTTACTTTTATTATAATTAATCGTTCGATGAAAAATGTTAGTTCATAATTTTAATATTAGTAATAATAAACATAAATTTATGTATAACAATTAATTAACATTTAGTTGATTGCATAGTGTTATTTAAAAGGTGGAAAATTTTAAACCAGTGGTGGTCTCCACTCGGTTTAAAGATGGTGGAGGGGTGAAAAGTGTGAAACCCCTGATGTCCTCCCGTCGGTATTTTATCCTCAATGTTGGAGCTTTATGGCTATGCAATATAACAGAATCTAAATGCACCCTGGTCAACTAAATTTAGTATATATCTGTCGCTGTAATGTCAAATAATCTTCCGTCAAAAAATAAATAAAAACACAGCAACATTAAATCATACTAATCTATCAATTACTGTTGTGGATGATAATAGAAAACTTGATATTACTTGCTTATGAAATGAGAAGTTTTTCTTTAATTGTTATTTAAACATATCTTTCCATTACATGAAATACAAATATGCATGTGATAAATTTATTAAATTACATATTTATGATAAAAGGGAATTCTACTAAAATTATATAATTAACAGTAAATTCTACTAAAGTTTTTAAACTAAAACTAAATTTTACTAAACATATGTGGTCGTTTTTTGTTAAAATTAGAATCATATATATATATATATATATATATATATATATATTTCTATAAAAACATAATTTCAGATAAAAAAGAAATATAATATAAAACTAGAATATATGTAGAAGAAATAAAGTTTAAGGGGTTGTTTATGTGATAGAATCATAAGATGTTTCCTTTCAATTCGTGATTTATTTTAATGAAATGGATGTTCCTAAATTTTGAAAATCCTATTTCTCGATACCTTACTAAGTAAAAAAAGTTTATTTCTCAAAGTAACTCTCTTTCATCTGACAGGTAATTTCTCTGTCGAGTTTAAAGTACCTCAGACCACTTTTACATCCAATCATCCAAACGTGGGACGGATACGGACAGCGAGGGAAAGATTATTTCGGACAGCATTAATATGGAATCGAAGGTGGCGGAAAATTCCTGAGCGTAGGAGATGTTTACGTAGGCGCTTAATGGATATAATTGCTTCTGAGTGTGACCGAGAAATTTTCATTGCTGTCTTGAGGGAGCGTTGGCTGAAGATCTGAGACAGGAACACAGTTTGCGAGGGACTGAAAGATTACAGTTCAGTTTCCCTTGATTTTGTCCTGAGAATACATTCAAGAAATTGCTCGTTCCCAAATCTGTCATCATGTCTGCGTAATGACTGTAAATTATTTTGCAATGTCTCATTGAAATTAAAGCGCCAATAATTTAGAATTTGTAATAGTAGAATTAATAGTTGTAGAAATTATTCTCTTATTGTCTACTTAAAGTATAATTTTCCTGATTAATCAACAAATTATTTATTTGTTGGGAAGCAAGATAGGAACTGAAATTACCGAAATAAAATTATAGTGCACAACTATTTCTTTGCATGTGAAAATGTCCTTCAGTAAATTATGAGTAATTAATAATACTAAGAAAGTATAATAAATAGAGAGATATGTTTAAAATCCAAATCTGTAACAGAATTATTGATGATTATTTTCTGGTTTGAATAAATAAGTTATTTATTATGTTGATTTTGTGCAGTATGAATAATATGCTAAATTAATAATTTAGAAATTGTTACAAAATTTTAAACAGCAGTTTAAAATTTTACGTAATTTAAAGCAGATTTATATATTTCCGCTTATTAAATTCATTCAAGATGTTATTTATTTCTAATCTGCAACGCTATGTATAATATTATCCCTGTACATTATTTCTTTGAAATTAAAATTTTAGGTCTCGTAATCATAGATAAAGTCCGTAGCTGGAAGCAAACATTGTTAAAATTGTATAATATATTTTCACTGAATAGTCGTAAAATTTTTAATTCTTGAGAGGAAAGTTAGAAACAACACGTATCACTCATATAAGAACATACATATGTTCAATAAATTATACTGATATATTTTTTCAAAAATTAAAAATGCAAGATTATCATTAGTATCAAGTATACTTAAAGGACAATATAAGATAATAATTATAGATATACGTATAAGATAATATTTGGCCATTATCTTTGAAAGTAGTGTAAGACCCTCTTATATTGTATAGTGAGATATTTAAAGGTTTGTATTTGTTTGAAAAATATTTTGATATGCTAATAAACCCATTTTATGTTTTGTATGTGTTTTTATAATGTGACTGTTTTTAAAGTATTAGTGTAAAGTAATTTATACTTTTGGTGACCTCAAATAGACTTACACCAATTTAAAAGTCAACAAAATGTAAAAATCATACACTTATAAAATATCAAATATGGGATTTAATTTGAATCAAAGCAATTTTTTATGAAATGTTATTAAATACGTTAAAAAATAAAAATAAAAATTATTAATTTTAGTGGTAATCAAACTTATTTACTTTAAGTTAAAAAATACACTACTAATAGCGTTTTCAACTCTATCGAGAGTCCCCCTGCCGTGATTCAGAAACAAACAATAAATTCCAGTAAAATAACGAAACTTTTTATATCATTAACAGTGTTGCCCCCATATAAAAAATAAAGTAACGAAATTATATTATTATGTAGTATAATTTTTGAACTATATACTATATCTTTGCGAAAAGTGGTCTTACGTCACTATCAAAGTAATTGTATTTATAATTTCATTAACTACGGAAACTTCTACTGATAAAATAAAGAAAGTTTTGAAGAATTTTTGGAAACTATTTATAGATAAATAGCTGTTCATAGTGCATTACATTCATTATTTTCATTAATTAATTTTTTTTCCAAAACGGACTTAGACCACTTTCAAAGAAAAAGACTCATATGCTTAATATAAAATGATATTTTGTTAAATATATTAAAAACAATATATAAAAAAAAATCCTTTAAAGGACAAAATTTAACTGTAGATTAGCAATAGGCAAATAATTTAAAATTTACTTTGTAAATTAAAAGCAAAAAGTGTATTTTATTTATCCATATGATAATTAGTACAAATATATCATGTGTAGAAAATGAAGATTTTTTTATGTTTCCAAGAATTTCAACAAAGATAAAAATGTTGATTAAATTTTTCCCATGTAAATGTGCTTTTGAATAAGAATTCATACAAATAAGAAAGGAAATCTGATTACAGTAGAAAAACGTGCCAGTGAAAATAGAATATATTTAAAAAAAATAGCATTTTTATTTCATTTGAAATAGATGGTAAAAAAAAAAAAAACTATTCCAAAATTAACCTAACTTCGTGTGAAATGATAAATCCCAGATATCCTTTGATATTTATGTCTATATTCAATGTATAAAGGAATGATAAATAAATAAACTTACGAATATCAACTTTGTTGATGCCCTAAATCTCATAACTTTACAAAAATATCCCCTAAATCTATTTTTTTTATAAATCAACTCAGAAAGAGTCAGAAAAGAGCCAATTTAATAAAGAAACACTCCGACATATTTTCGAAATTGAAAATAACAATTTTTCATGAATTTATTTCGCAAGAGAAGACATTTCTTAGATAACTTAATGTACTGAAAGCATTACTCAGCGACTGGTTTGTGTTAAAAACCTCCAGGAAAAACATCATTGATTCGCTTTGTTCAGAAATATAGCGATAGCTTTATCTGCATCAAACAAATACAATTTTTCAAACCTTGCAAAAATGCTTACAGGTTTGTTGTGCAGAGGTTAGTTTAATGGTACATCATCATATAAAAAAGAACACTAAAAGCAATCATTTTTCCTCCACATTTTTGGAAAAATGTAACAAGGTTAGAAGTTTATAATGGCTTAGATGCATTATCTTTTTATTTTGCACTAAGAAAGATAAAGTCTTTTTAACTTTGCAGATTAAGAAGAATAGGAAGAAACATTCATAATCACTTTAAAACGATAAATCTTTCGCTTGTAATGCATACCGGGATTTTTGTCATTTCTTTGAAAGAATTTCGAATATTATTTTTTCTAATGTCAAGTATTATTGGTTTTTTTTATGGTTTTGCACACATAAATTTCTAAACTGCATATTTTCATATATTTTACTTATTAACGTATTGATAATAAAATAGTATACTCTTTCGAAGACAAATAATAAAAGAATGTAACTGAAATATTTTCTTTTCTACTGCATTCTTTTAAAATAGAGGTATGCATTTCTTAATTGGACAGATGGAAAGAAAATATTTTTATTTGTTAAATAAAGTTTTATACATAAAGAATTTTATGTCATTGTAGATATAAATTCATCAACAGTTGACTAAGTTAATGTATAAAAGTCTGTTATTTATTATTTACAAGTAAATTTTAAATTTTGAAAGATCGCACATAGCTTCCAGAAATGTATTCATACTTTAGTGGTAAATTCTAGTTTCAAATGAATCTCACAGTGTTTTCTTCACATTCGTTGAAATATACACGAGATGCTTCCGTGTCTTTACAATACTCGTTTTTCATAAATCATATAAGCGATACTCCTTTTTAAGTCATATAAACAATATTCGTTTTCCATTATGAACTTTATTTTACTTTATTCTTCATATCTTTATACACACACGTAGAGTAGCATCGATAGGCTAGGATAAATATTATATAAATATTGTTCCTCTTTTAACACAAAAAAATCAAGTGAAAATTATTAATCTGAATTCTAATAAAAATTTATATATTATAATTTCCTTTACAGAAGTTTTAGCATTTTTACTGCAGAGACTAGCTTTAAAATTAGAGATAAATACCGCCCCATTTGCCCACCGCGACTCTACATTCGACGCAACAATATCTCTTTTGCCCTCACTTCTTCCACCAACCTAAAAACAAGATCTTCAACTTAAATGTCTACTTGAAAATACTATTGTATGGACTGTACTCTTTTTTTCTCTTGTCCTGGAGCATTTTCTTTCTTTCCATTGTCCTAGTACGATGGATGTTTTTTTTCCTATTTTCTCGACGTTAATACGACGGGTAGCTTAACGACGTCTGCTTTCCCGGAAAATTAAGTTCAGAACCGAGTTAATGCAATACACCAAATACAATTCACGGGTACAAAAAAGGGGCATAAAAAAAAGGAAACAATTAGACTGTAGGGGTAGGTAGAAGGCTCTGTTTTTAAGGAGCCGATTTGTCTTCATCCTTGGCGAATGGAGAGAAAAAAAATCGTCACTGTTGGAGACTTATTGCGTCGTGAAACTTTCCTCCTGCCAAATGATGCCAAGCATGTATCTCAATAAATTATTCAATTACATGATTTTTCTAAACGCTTGTTAAGCGGAGGTCTGTAGGTATAAAGACAGCTAATAGAAAAAAGATTCCATTCAGAAGTACTACCATCTGAAGCAAGTCATTTTTTATAGAACTTGATTCTCATAAAAAATGTTTAAAAAATTCTCAAGTAATAATTTTACAGAATAAATTAAATTTTTTTGTAGTTCTGAAATAGGATATATATTGTCAATGTATTTCACATGGTTCGTAGATTTAATAATATAGGAAACAATTGCGAATAAAGAAGACTAATATTTACAAATTCCTTCATAACTTTCAAACACTTGTACTATACTTCATACATTTTTATATTCAATAATTAACATGTAGTTCACATTTTTAAAAAAATAAAATGACATGTTTATGACAGTAATTTTGTTTCAGGAAAAAATAATTTATAAAAATTACTTTTTTTATTAATACTTCTTTAAATTACATTTGTTTTTCTTACAGTTATTGTTATCTTTTTTTTTGTTATACATGTAGTTCACATTTTAAAAAAAATATTCGAATGAAAAATGAATGTATAAATTACTAAAAATGAAAGTTTTTTTTTTTTTTTAAAGATTTGAATTAAAAAAATAATTTTGCGTAAATTTCTGACAACTTCACTTGTAATATTTATTGCAATGCTTGTTTACGGAATTTTGATATAAATGCATAGGGAATATTTTGATATATTTATTTTTAAACTCTGTGAATACATCATGTTTTCTAATTTAATGAAAATAGCTGTAAAATAAGAAGCAATAAAAATCGACAAAACTAAAATTTTGAACAATTTTAAAATGTAAGATGATTAAAATTTTAATAATGTTTCTTAGAAATTGAAAATAGTTTTAAGAATCACTGCATCTTTATTTATTTATTTAATTCCCAATTTGTGATATATACGGAATATGTCATGTAATTAGTCTAAAGACAATACGCCAGTGAAATAATAAAATAATTAATTAATAATCTTGTTTAGAGCTAGAGGTTGATAATTTCAAAATATGTAGGCATTTCTGCATTTAAACAAACACGTACACATATATGTACATATCATTAATAATTATGTAATACTTCAATTAAATGTAGTTTGCGTGTTTTAAATTAGAATGAAATGAATAATTTAATTTATTTTATAAAAGCCATTACAAAATACATGCATTTTATGGCAGTAACTAATTAACAATAAGATTCCCTCCTTCATATTCAAAAAATATTAATCATATAATATGACAAACTTAATGAATACATTAATAGTTCTACAAAAATAATTTTTAATTCAGACATTTTATTTATTTATTTATTTTTATTGGTTATTAAGTGCGTTTATTGGTTATTTTTGTTCAATATTACCTAAATTTATAAGGTTTTTTTTTTTTTGTTACTTGGTATGTACGTGTATTTTAGCTGGAAAATCTTTTCCTATTAAATTTTAATGGAAATTTACATAATTTTCTATGAAAAAATTATTGAATACCACATATTAATAATTCTAATATCTTACGAAACAGTGTTGCCAATTTATAAATAATTAACTATCTCTTGCAGGCACTTCCAAAATGTTCATTGTAAATATTGGACCCAAATGTTCTTTAAAACGACACATTCTTAACGGTTTTTCGTCCTAAAATAACGACCTGACTTTTTAACGAGCGACGGGTAGATCCTGAAGCATTGCAATTTTCTGAAAGTGACAAATGATCGCCATGCTTCGATGCATGCTTAAAAAGCCAATTTCGAAAAGAAAATAAATTTTTATTGTGACTACTTTCACCCATCAGAGCAGCATGGTATCGAGCCACCAGCATTAAGTCTGACGTCTCTCCGTAGTTAAGTGATAATTTATGATCAGAAACAATCATTGGCGAAGAAAGGATAATGTATCACCACCTTTAACTGGGCTTTGCGATGCGGAAAAAGAGATAACAGCCTATCTTCTAGGTGTAGCAATGATATTAAGACACGTGGTCACCATACTTAACGACAGAACGGTACATTTATTCACGGAACAAGTTGCCACGAATGGAGGTAAATTTGATAATGATGAACCGAATTCTCCCATTGAAAATTTAGATTCAGTAAACGAGCATATTCTGATAAACTTGAAGCGATAGATCAAGTTATTTCACATTGTTATCTTCCAATAATAAATCCAATCCTCATTTGCATAGATTTTGCCATTAATAATTAAATAAATTAATATTTTCATAGTTACTAAATCAGGTTGCTGATATAATGAATTCAGAATTATTTTTAAAGAAATTATTTGTTTAATAATATATATATATATATATATATATATATATATAGAGAGAGAGATAGAGAGAGAGATAGATGTATATATATAGGTGGGAGTATAGGTGGGGTTGAGATATATTAGATATAAAACTAGCATAACTATTTTAATTTTAAAATAGAGATGCTGGGAATAAATATTTGTGAAACATTCGAATAACAGTTAACTGTGCTCATTGTTGATTGCATTAAAAATTAATTGTAAGTATAAAAACTCAGACTTTTTACATATAATAATAAAAGAAAACATATGATGACTACTTAACAATATGGTGATCATATAATTTTCTCATGAAGTTAAGTAGTTTTGTTGAGTTCTGATAAAATTGACTAATAAATGAAATTGATAAAAAATGTTAAAAAATTATCTATCACATATTTTTAAACCAATTCATCAAACTTTATCCTATAGATAACCGTAACAATTTCGTTTTGTAGATACTCCTTATTTATTTTTTTAAATCATAACAATAAAGGATATTTTATAAATCTGAAAGGCATTTGCTGTTTTGAAATACTTAAGCTATATTTTCTTATTTTATTCAATACGTTATATAATAAATTTCAATTTTTTCCTTCATTCAAACTTTTAAAATATAACTATAGAAGAAAATATAACTGTAATGTATCGCAATAAAATTAAAAAAAAAAAAAAAAAAAAAAAAAATGGAAAAGAAATGGGGCTTAGATAAAAAGTAAAAATAAATAGACACTGGAAATCCTCCAACAAAAATCCAAAATTGGCTTAAGTGGTTTTCTTAAAAATTATTGGAGCTTTGAAATAATATATAAAAAATAAACTGGAAGCAGAAACAAAGAAAGTTTAATGATTTCTTAATGATGAATGATAAATAAACGCTTAGTAGCCTTTTTTTTAAAAAAAAAAAAATAAATTTTGTTTATAAATATAAAGTGATCGTGTTTTGTGCTAAATTTTTCCATTATTATTATGATTTATTCATATCTGACTATTAAATGACTTCTCAAAAATAATATGGATATGGAAATAATATGGAAACTGAAACTAAAAAATTATGTAAAGAAACCCAATTATAGAAAAAAATATACTGGAAAAATGTAAAACAACAGGATTTCTTTTTTTATTTAGAAAAAAAAATTGAAGTAGCTCTTCTGAGAAAGACAGTAAACAGGCATTTGATTTCCATTTTTATTATGATTTATTAATAGCTGACTATTAAGTGATTTCTCAAAAAAATTATATTTATTACGACGTAGTGATTAATCAGCATAAGATTTTAAATTTATATAATGGATATTTATATTTATATTTTATTGGAAAATATAACTAAAAAAAAACAAAAAATGTATGTAAAGAATTCCAATTATCGAAAAAAATAATAGTGGAAAAATATAAAACATCACTACATTTTTTTACATAGAAAAAAATAATATAACATATTCTTCAACAAGATTGAAGTAGCTCTTCTGAGTAACGCAGTAAATCGACACTTTAATGCAACCATAGCGGAAAATGAATCCAACATTTCCGGTCACTACATGGCAGAGTTTTACCATTTCAAACACTCTAGAAGGAAGTACTTACCAAATAAAAATCACCATTTTTTTTTCTTCTCTCGACTCATTTTTTACCAATTTACCAGTACCATTTCACGTCTTGCTATTGTTGTTATTAAACGAACAGCAGCCACTCTAAATTACATATGGACTTCTACTTTATGGACATAGGGATTCCAACGATGCACTTAATGATGAGTGCCCAGAAACACTCTTGAATGATGTTTCGGGGAACTCTAAGAGAAGGTTTGTATTTCCGTTCTGAGGAGGGGGGGATGCAGACATGGATGGTGCACCCCTCTGGTTTGGGATAAATTGCAAGAGGGGTGGATTGGATGAAACATTTGGAAAATACTTTGTTTCTGGTTGTCTAATGAGGCCTAAGTAAAACTGCGCTTCGCAGGTAGAGAGCCGGAAGTAAAATCGATGCGATGCTGGAATTATTCTGTATTCTTAAGGAAGTCTGATGCCTAATGGCTTGTTGAAATAGCATTTCGTGGACTTTTTGAGATTCGTTTTCTGTTCCTCCAGCGAGAATTGATTGCGTCTCTCCATGATCCTGAATACTGTTATGAGATTTCATTGCATTATTGCTCTGGGAAGTAAGGGAAATACTTTTTTATTTACTGTTCAGAAAGCATATTTGATTATTCCTTACTATTTTTGGACATTTCCAATTAGAATTCATACCGAATAAATATTCATTATTGCGTAAAATATAATATAAACTATTCTATTTAGTTTTCGAGTGATGCTTAAAACATGAATGAATTTATAATAACGAGAAAAACTGTTTTGCTGTGTTTCATTAAGATTTATTCAAAAAAAAAAGGATATCAGCTTAATAAATATTTGATTATTAAAATTATGTACAAATAAATAAGTTAATAAAAGTAGCAATAATTATATAAAAATATCCATAAATGTGAATATTATTATTATTATTTAGTTATGAAATGATATTTTTTCGTTAATTATTATTTAAACATATATTTCAATGCATAAAGTGTAAATTTGTATAAGATAAAGCTCTTAAATAACATATTTCAGATAAAAGGTGAATTATATTATAAATTATATAATTAACAGTAAATTATATTATTTAAACTAAAGATAAGTTATAATAAATCTTACGTGATTGTTTATTTGTTAGAATCATAATTTATTTATTTTACATTTGCCATTTACATTAATGCAGTGAACGTTCCTATACTTCTAAAATCCTACTTCTTGACACCTTAATAAATAAAACAGTACATTTCTCAAAATAACTCTCTTTCATCTAACAGGAAATTTCTCTGTCGAGCTAAAAGTATCTCAGACCACTTTTCCATCCAATCATCCAAACGTGGGACGGATATGGACAGCGAGGGAAAGATTATTTCGGACAGCATTAATATGGAATCGAAGGTGGTGGAAAATTCCTGAGCGTAGGAGATGTTTACGTAGGCGCTTAATGGATATAATTGCTTCTAAGTGTGACCCGAGAAATTTTCATTGGAGTCTTGAGGGAGCGTTGGCTGAAGATCTGAGACAGGAACAGAGTTTGCGGAGGACTGTAAGATTACAGTTCGGTTTTCCTTGATTTTTGTCCTGAGTATTCATTAAAGAAATTGCTCAGTCCCAAATCTGTCCTCATGTCTGCGTAATGGCTGTAAATTATTTTCCGATGTCTGCTTGAAATTAAAGTCCCAATCTAGAATTTGCAATAGTAGAATTAATAGTTACAGAAATCATTCATTTCCATTTCCATTAACATATAACGAGATTCTATACTTGTGCTTGATATTTAACTCCTAAAATTTGGGATTCGGCACGGAACGACCTACGAACAAAATCCTCTTGCATCATGTTTGTCAGCAATTCCAAGGCGATTGTGCTATATAATTCAAACAACATCCCATAATTTCGTCCCATACGCAGGATCACATGGGGAGCAGTAAAACTCCCACAAAACTTTCCTCGGCTCCTACGAATCGGAAATAAATAAACTACTTTACCCGGCCTTTTATGGTCGATTCCTGCTCCTATAATGCTGGGCGGGCAGAAAAGAAGCAAACGTCGATAGACTATCAACACGAAATTCCGGAAATCAGCACATCCGCTAACATCGATTGAAATCGCTTTAAAATCTCTGTGTCTGCAACCATATGTGTTGGTGCAAACTCATTGCACGGCTCATTTAGAGATTTGGAATGCCTTTCTAAACCGGGTGAATTAGTTTGCTCGTAATGCCATTATAAAGTACGGAGGAGTTTTGAAGAAAGCAAAATGGGAAAATTATGATGATTCCGAAATTACTTTCGGGAATTCCAAGGAAAATCGCATGGAATGCGATTTAATCATGCAAAATTTGATTCTGGGCCAATTTTAAAGAGTTTTTTAAACTTTTTTTTTTTTTTTTAATTTTTATTTTTAAAGAAGTTAACACTCTTTGTTTGGCTTTCTGACATTCACAGTCAGTGTTGTTCTACTATATTGTTTATTGTAATTATCTAATATGATGCTTAAGTTTTTGAAACAGCTTTAAAGTGTTGTTTTTTTTTTTTCTTTCTTTTTGCTTTTGCATATATTTACAGATATAATAACCTTTTAAACTTTTACATTAATACGCCATTTTTCCATGATCACAGATTGAATAAAGACTGTTTCCACAGGAAATGTTATCAAGGTTAATTCCAATTGTTAAGCAATTAAACTATATTTATCTGATTTGGTTTGTCCTTTACAGTTATAATTTGTGCACTTTAAGCTAATTTGATAGTACACTTAACATGGATTCCATCCGCTAACAAACATCCATACCACCGCCAGGATTCGAATCTGGAGCTTCAGGCCGCTGTATTTACATGAGTTAAAATAATACATTTCGTATTAGAAATGGTACAAATTGATGCAGCACTAACACATAAATGATAAAGAAATGTAAAAAATTTTCTTCAGTTCCCACTTTTATATGAGTTAATATGTTTCGTATTAATAATGCGATATAGATAATACGATGAAACTAGCTGTGGTCATATGTATTGATACAAAATCCTCACATAAAGTATTAAGAAATTTAAAAACCGTAATGATAATATTGATAAAATAAACCGTAATATATTAATGATCGTGCAAAGAATATTTGATATTATCATATCTTTTAATTGGCGCATATTATCATTTATTATTTTTTATTTATTTGGCTTTTTTTTGTCCGTCATTTTCGTGAGTGGTTAATATAATTCAACATTTCAGTTTTTAAATTTGGATGTTTTTATAAAAATTTTATTTTCATATTAATATGGCATTTTTACACAGTTGACTCACACATCGTTCGTATAATGTTGGTTTTCTAGAAGATCCTGTAAACTAATTTATCTTTTCCTATTCATTAATCTTTTCAATTCAATTCCGCTAACATAAAACGAGATTTCATACTTGCACTTGATATTTTTGTCCTATAAATTTGGGATTCGGCGCGGAACGACCTATGAACAAAATCCTCTTGCATCATGTTTGTCAGCAATTCCAAGTCGATTGTGCTATATAATTCAAACAACATCCCTTAATTTCTTCCCATACGGCGGCTCACATGGGCAGCAGTAAACCTCCCATAAAACTTTCCTCGGTTCCTACGAATCGGAAATAAATAACTACTTTACCCGGTTTTTTATGGTCGATTCCTGCTCCCTTAATGCTGGGCGGGCAGAAAAAGAAGCAAACGTCGATAGACTATCAACACGAAATTCGGAAATCAGAACACCCGCTAACAGCGATTGAAATCGCTTTAAAATCTCTGTGTCTGTAACCATATGTGTTGGTGCAAACTCATCGCACGAATGATTTAGAGATTTAGAATGCCTTTCGAAATCGGGCAAATTAGTTTGCTCGTAATGCCATTATAAAGTACGGAGAAGCTTCGAAGAAAGCAAAATGGGAAAATTATGATGATTGCCGAAATTACTTTGGGGAATTCGCAAGAGACATGGCAGGGAACGCGATTAAGTCATGCACAATTTGATTCTGGGCCAATTTTAAAGAGTTTCGTTTTTTTTTTCTTGGTGACCAAGAAGGTAAAAATCTTTGTATGTCTTTTTGACATTCATAGTCAGTGTTGTGTATTCTATTGTTTATTGCGATTTAGATGTTTTAATGTAATATGATGCTTAAGTTTTTCAAACAACTTTAAAAGTTTTTTTTTTTTTGCTTTTATTTACAGATATAATAGCTTTTTAAAGTTTTACGTTAATGCGCCCATTTTTCCATGTTTAGAGCTTGAATGATTGAATAAAGATTGTAGCCACAGAAAATGTTATCAACCTTCCTTCCAATTATTAAAGAATTGGGAACATTTATATAGTTTGGTTTGTCCTCTACAGTCATCATTTAAAATAATTTGATAGTGACGCGCACTTTAACGTAAATTCCGAACCACTAACAAACATCCATACCACCGACATGATTCGAACCTGGAACTTCTGGTAACAAAGGTCAAAGCACTAGCCAATTGGCCATCTGGCCGCACTTCTTGTATCAGTTAAAATAATATGTTTCATATAAAAATGCGATATAGATAATACGATTCAACTATCTGTGGCTATATGTATTGATACAAAAATCATCACATAAATGATTAGATGGGTTTTTGTGGTGGCAAAAAATGTAGAAAACTGAAAATTAATTTAATTATATTAATGAATGTGTTAATAATATTATATAATTACCTCTTTTAAAAACAAATTAGTAAATTTCATCTTTTTTTTTTTTGTAAGTAATCTTCGTGAGACATTTAATGTAAGTCTACATTCAATTTTTGTATTTGGATGCTGCCATATAAATTAATTTATCTTATTCTATTTATTAATATTTTTTTCATTTCTTTTCCACTAACATAAAACGAGACTTCATACTTGTGCTTGATATTTTTATCCTACAAATTTGGGATTCGGCACGGAACGACCTATGAACAAAATCCTCTTGCATCGTGTTTGTCAGCAATTCCAAGGCGATTGTGCTATATAATTCAAACAGCATCCCTTAATTTCTTCCCATACGCCGGCTCACATGGGGAGCAGTAAACCTCCCATAAAACTTTCCTCGGTTTCTACGAATCGGAAATAAATAACTACTTTACCCGGTTTTTTATGGTCGATTCCTGCTCCTTTAATGCTGAGCGGGCAGAAAAAGAAGCAAACGTCGATAGACTATCAACACGAAACTCCGGAATTCATCCCACCCGCTAACAGCGATTGAAATCGTTTTAAAATCTGGGTCTGCAACCATATGTGTTGGTTCAAACTCATCGCTCGAATGATTTAGAGATTTATAATGCCTTTCGAAACCGGGCAAATTTGTTTGCTCGTAATGCCATTATAAAGTGCGGAGAAGCTTCGAAGAAAGCAAAATGGAAAAATTATGATGATTGCCGAAATTACTTTCGAGAATTCCCAAGGCGTATCGCATGGAAGGCGATTTAATCATGCACAATTTGATTCTGGGTCAATTTTAAGAGTTTCGGTTGTTTTTTGTTGGTTTTTAATGAAGTTAATACTCTCTTTGTTTGGCTTTTTGCATTCACAGTAAATGCTTTCTATTCTATTGTTTATTATAATTATGTTAGTTTACTGTAATTATGTATATGATGCTGAAGTTTTTCAAACAGCTTTAAATGATTTTTTTTTTTTTTTGCAGAAATCTTTTGAATTTCGTGAGTGGAAGTTTTTGCTGCATTGTTAAATAAAAATAATATGGTAAACAAATTTTATGAATTTTATTATACAAATCTAGTTTTATTTTATGATTATAAACATTATGTTTATTTACTTTGATTTATTCAAATAATTATATTTATAGCAAATGATTATCAGCTTAATTAGATGAAAATAAATTGTCGTTTTTTTAGAAATAAATGTTGCATGAGTTTTTGAGAATTAGGATTTTGATTATCAATACAGGTGTGTTTTGCTGTCACAGTTTCAAAAAGAAAATAAAAGGATTTGAAACTAATTGTGATAGTTTAGATAATTACTTATGAAAACCTATTTGGATATTCTCTTGATATAACAACCCCGTAAGGCTGTAACCCCTCTTAACTCCTTCAAAACTGTTCGATACTAAATTAAAGGCTAGATAATGAGTAAAAATAATTAAAGATTAGATAAAGGAAAACATAATTTAATAAAAATAATTAAATACTGTCATCAAATATTTACATGATTCTACTTTATATCATTTGACTTTTAAACGATATGAAAGTGCAACCTATGTTCTCCCAGATAGAATAGGAACCAAATACACCTTTTTTTGAAAGTTTGTTTGTGGTGGCAATTTAGGGTCAGTGCAGTGTGCCTCTGTGAGCTTGATACTGAATCTGCTAAATTTTCACTGTTATAAGTTTCACTGCTGCAGTTTCAAAATTAACCTTATTTAAAAATATTATTTCAAATATCTTATTTAGTTATTCTTATGAGCCATAATTAATGTCTTTGCTTCATTTTTAAATTCTATTTGATATGATGAAACTCTATATAGATATTGTATTGGACTTTTTGTAATAATTTTTATTCAAACAATATGAATTCATAAATTATTGGGCGATATTATAACATGATTAATACCCTCTTTTTTGCGTCCTGGTTATTTTTCAAATTAAATGATTATAATGATCAATATTATGTGCTATCGATCGTTGCATAAAATATCTGATATCTGAAATGTTTCAATATAAATCTAAATTTTTTAGAAAGGAATTTGAATTTTGTTTATATTAATAGGAATAAGTGTTCTTTTTTTCGAGCTATGATATTACATTTTTGTATTGAAAGACTTACGAATATTGTAAAAATAAATTATAATAAAATAAGAAACTACAACACTCCTACTTTTTGAATCACTTTAAAACGTAATAGAGAAAAAAAAGTCATCTTGTACAATAGTTGTTAAATAAATAAATTAATTAATTCAGTTTATGTTTTAGATGAAGAAATAATAACAACATGATTAGTTTTAAAATCTGAATAATTAGATTTTAATAATTAATTAATTAATTTAATTTAATTTAAAAATCATTGTCATAAAACTCAATCGACTTCAAATTACTTTCAAGTACAAAGTAAATATCAAAGGTTTCTAAATTAGTTGCAAAATTGCAGATCTTTAGCATTAACAAGCTATGCACATACACTGATGTCTCAATTAATCTAATAAGTACGTAATGGCATTTAATTGTCATGGTTCCATATTTCCTCCAGGAAAATAAACATAGAGATGTCCCGAATCAACAAGATTTATTTCATCATTAAAGATGACAAAAGACAGAAGCGGTTGCCATTTCATGCATTATGCTACTTAATCTATAGTGTGGAACTAATACAATTCGTTAAGTAATTATAATATACAATATAATTAATTTATCAGAATTTAATAAGCAGTTAATTTCTTATAATATTATATTTCGTATAAATTATTTTATTAAATATGTGTCTAAACGGTACTAATAATTCAAATTGGGTTTTATGCAACGATTGTAAATGTATTTAACAAGGCAATTAATGCAATATTAATGTTTCATTTTTATCAATTAGATTGAGATTTCTGCGAAATGGAAAGTTATTATAAAACGTATCCATTTCAAAATATCTTCGAATGATTTAAGCAAATAATTTTTTCGACGTATTAACAAAATGTCTAAATGTTAGACAGGCTGTAATATATTTTCTCTTTATTATAAATATTCATTATTCTGATTAATAATATATAATTATGTAAAGTAAAAAAAAAAAACATTAAAGATAACATGAAAAATATGTAAAAGGGAAACTTTTCACATGTTTTAACATTAAATAAACATTATTTGTTTTATCTTTGTCATTTATTGCTTAAATGATGTACATTTTAATGTATTCACAAAAATTATTTTAGATAATAAATAATAACTTATTTTTCTTTTATTTCTTAAAAATACTTTATTATTTATAATGCTAAGACATGATTTTGATAAAAAATAATTATTGTTTTATATTTTAGTCATGTCTATAAAATTATTTTCATGTGTGTACAAGTACGTCCCATTTTTACTAATTTAGGAATTTTATACTTTTTGATCACATTATTTCTGAGCAAGAAGTGCTTCCCATAGTTAGATGGCCCAGATAAGCATTAATCTTGGCTAAATTGGCATCACCATTTATCTACTTATGGCAGCTATTAGATTAAAACCAAATTAATTGTTTATTATTAGGGCAAACCTGTTTTCATAATAAATATTTATCTTTATGTTATGTAATGAAATGCATTTAAAGTGTAATATTTATTGCTTCATAACACTTTTTCATAATTTTAAAGTTAATTTCAAATTCTGAGAAATATTTTTTGAGTTCGTCTTAATTTTTACTTTATAAAACACTGAATATATAATATATTTGTTTTGCAATAATATTTATACATGTTTATAACGAAAAATTATCCTTAAAGAACGACTTTAATTTTTATGAATGAAGTGGTCATAATTTATTCTTAGATAAACCTCTTTTCATGTTAAATTTTTAGCTTCTTATTGCACATTGCAATTGTATTGAAAGTGTAATATTTAGTTCTTGATATCATTTATACAATAGTTTTACAATTTTCTTTACATTGCTATGATAACTTTTAATAGTTATAAACAAATTGGGCATAGCTATAACATAATTATTAAAATATGATAAGCAAAAACTAGTAAATGTTTTCAAAATTTTCATTCTCAATTTTACTTAAATAGCATCAAAAGCAAGCATTAATTAATATGTAAACTCAATAATTAAATAATTACTTTCCAAATAATTACGGTGTTATGTTAATATAATTTGTATCATTCGTTGTATTTTGATGTTGATTGAATTATTCCAATTATATTTGCTAATTTATAATAACATGAAACATTCTGAAGTAATACATTTTGACGACTTCAAATGGTTTACTGTAAAAAATTTTACATATTGGATTGACTTATTAATGAACACAATTATTATGCAAATTCATTCATTTATCATTTTATATCTAACTAAATTCAATGTGGTTTAATTGAATATCTTCAAAATTTCTTTCGATATCTAAATTTTTAAAAAATGTCCAATCAGTTGATTGCCTTTCCTGAAAGTAATGTTCTTTGTTACAGTTTGATGTCTTATTCTGATTATATGCTGTCATTCCCAATTGTAAAATAGATTAATGTAGCTTACTATTATGTGTCAAAGGATATATGGATATACATATATATGATGCATTTTAGTAATGTTATAGAATTGTATTAAATTTGGTTGAGAAAACATTGCATTATAAGAAAAACAATAACTAATGTTTTCAAACTATTTTAACACGGAGTCAAACATTAATATCATAGGACTAACTGCACCATGTGTTTTCATGAAACAATGTAATATTAGCCATGTTTATTATTAAGCAAAACCATAAATATTATTAAACAAAATGAAGTCATTATATATTTAACCATTTTCTTTTAAAATTTAATTTGAGAATAATGTGAAATTCCAACAAAATTTGAAAGTTTTTTATAAATACTATTATTAAAATAATATATGATCTAAATTTATATTTTCATTAGAATGAAGGTTAATAATTTCAATTTATATTCAGTCAATAACATTCTACGACAATTTGTCTTTTTAAATAAATTATATATATTTAGTACTATATAAAACAAATGTTATATAGTGTTTTTAGATAAAAACTGTTTCATTTAAACTACTAGCTTTTTATTATCACATAATTTAATGTACTGTATATTTTATAGTAAAGTATACTGTATTTTTTATAGCTTGCTGTAAAAAAAAACAGTATACTTTATTTTTTATAGCTTACTATAAAATATATTACTATAAAATATAACAGTATACTGGAACAGCTAAACATAAATTTGGGAAAGCAATTTAAAATTTTTTTTTTCAAAATATATCATAAAATATGGCTGGACTAGTACAATTTTATTTACATGTCAGTGGAGGGCATATTTAGCATTTGCTTTTAAAAATTATTCTACAAAACAATCATAATTTAAAATTTATATGTATTTTTATAATTATTTATTAAATTTATATGCAGATTAAAAATGTTAATTTTTTTTTAATTACTACTAAAATTATTATCCAGTTACCATTTACTACAGGAATAATATAAATAAGTTAAAATTTCAGAAAATAGGTTTTACAAATTATATTTTTCTTTAAACTTTTCTTTCTTTAATCCAAATTAAATGTTTGTAGAAATGATTTTAAAATTGTCTTGTAGCAAATATATATTAAGCATATTGTAATTTTTTTAGAATTAGTTTCAAAAAAAGTTTGTTGTTTTGCTATGCAAGATACAAAGAGAATGAACTATTTATCAAAATTGGAACATGGATTATAGTTATGAATGAACTGTATTTTTGTCTTAGTTTTTTTTTTTTTTTTTATTTGAATTAAAAATAATTTAAATATTATAGGTTAAATATTTCTTGTTATGTTCACATGAAAATTAACTAAAACATTCGAATTTTTAATTTTTTTTCATTTTAAAAGTATAAATATATATATTATATATTTTTGAATAAACGCATTTATATCAGCATTTATTTTATTTATAACATATTTTTTAATTCTATCTTGTTTATTGTAAATGATTCTATATTAATTTGAAAAGGTATTCTAATTAACGCAATATTTCTAAGAAATAAAAGTTAATTAACATTTACATAGTTACATTTAAATTTATTAAAAGTTATAAATAACAATTAAATGTTTCACTGCATATGCATTTTAGTGTTACAAATAAAAATTAAAGTGAGACAAATAAAATAAAAGTTGGATAAATATCAATAGTTTTAATTTGACCACAACTGTTTACAAAATAAAATAATTTGTTTTCATAAAATTTTGAAAATAGGTGGGTAAAATGTCATCATACAAATAAATAAATAAATAAGTGTAGGTTACAAGTGATCTTATGGAAGAATTACACATTGAATAGATATTTAAATGAGCATGCTGATATTGCAGTTACCAAGAGTCAATCAAAAGTTTTTTGAAGGCCTTTCTGAACTCCATATTAAATATCGTGTATATAACAGGGTTGACGCAGCTGTTGATGTAACCAAGCCATGTTGTCAAGAGAAAGATAGTCATTCCTGGTCTCCAGTCGTCATTTTCTAATTTGATACAAATAGCATCTAAGATGTTGCATGTGAAAAATGGCACCCAGCACATGAGGAACATGCCTGAAATTAAAAAAAAAAAAAAACAATAAAATTTTATCTTTTTTTAGTTTTTAATAAAAATGTTCTTAAAAATTATTCGGATATTTTAAATTTTAGTGTCTCTTAGAATGATTTATTAAATTTTATACAGGTTAAATAAGTAGTAGATCACAATTAAATCTGTAATAATAATCTAATAATAAGTAATAAATTAAATAAATAAGTAGTAGATTAATATGAAATAAATAGTAGATTAGTGGGGCCTAATGACCGAGAGACAAGCACTCTGGCGCTCGGTGCTACAGGTTTCGGGTCGAGTAACGACGGTACCATTGATGTTTGTAGTAGTACGGTCTCTGTCTAATATGGCAGTAGAGTGTTGGGCGTAGGACATCTGCCAGTAGGCAGATGGCCTTGGCCCACCATGGGGCTGTTACGCCACTGATGATGATGATGATGAGTAGATAAGTAGTTGATTAATATTAAATATGCAATAGAAAAGTAGTAGATTAATATTAAAGTTAGAAAAGTAGTTGATTAATATTAAATACGTAGTAGATAAGTAATAAATTAATATTAAGTAAGTAGTAGATAAGAAGTAGATTAAATTTTTATACTTACAATTCGTACGAGGTTGTTGGAAGTTTAACTGAAAAACCTTTTTTTTTTTTTAATTTTTTTTTAGTTGCTACTTATAATACGAATATTATATTAAATTCAAACTTTATGAAAAATTGTTAATTATAATTTTTTACTTAAAACCTCATTTTCTAAAGTTGATGAACTTTAATTAACTTTTTTTTTAATGTCCTTATGAATTTTTGACTAAAAATTCATAAGGACTTTAAAAAGAAAAACACGCAATGGGTACATAACATTTGAATTACTACTAGAAAAAAAGTTTCTCATTAAACACAGAAAAATAATTTCAAATGAAAAATAATGAGAAAACTTTTGGTATTATAAAGCTAATTAATGCAAGCAGAAAATTATATAAAACAATTTTAAGATAATACGTGTAACAAAATTCCACCCTGAAGTAAAAAAGTTCATTCATTCTATGTTACCATAATTTTTGTAAATTTAATTTAAAAAAGATGACTTCCCCCACTCCTTAACCTTAATTTCTAAAAGTGCAGAACTGGTAGATGGGCGTTCTAAGATGCCACCATTAGTAACAGGCATTATATATGCAATTTATTTTTATGTGGTCATAATTTTATATATTAATTTTTTAAGTTTTTTTAATATATAATTTACGAATATTTAAAAAAATCTATATAAATTTTTACTTAAATATTTATTCATTTTTCATTTTCATTTTCACATAAATTTTACTTAACTATGTGTTCATCATCCGTATTTTTATCTAAAAAATATTAAATTCATGAAATCAAACAATGAACATAAATTTCAATACATTTCGATTTTTTAATATAAAAATATAATAAAATAGTAAAAAAAAAAATAAAAAAACTTTATTAAAAAACTTATCATAAAAATTATAAATGATCTTTCATTTTAATATTTCTTACAAAATTAAATCTTTTTATTTTTTCATAAAATATTATTTTTCAATCAGAATCCGAAATATCTTAACACCTTTAATATTTATGGAAATGGGAACATGGAAATTTTTTAGTTGATCGATAAATAAAAGAACAATTAATAAGCTCGTAAACACAAGTATTTTTTTTTTCAAATATAACTTGAAAAATAATAATTCTTGAATTTCTGAACACTTGCAAATCAAATGTTCTTTAAGGGATTCAAGATCTTGAGCATGTCCTTATGAATTATCAAGCATGTAATAAGATATCAAAAGTTTATTTTTTTTTTTTTTTAATTTTTAAGAGAGTTATTTACAAATTTCGTCTTTATCAAATTTCATCTTTCATTAAAATATGTACTACGAAATTTTGACAAAAATGCCATTCAGAGTGGATGGTGGCCCATTTTTTATTTCGTTATAAATATTTAAATTAGTAACAAATAATTACAATACCCCTCAGAAAATTATTATAATTTATAGCATAATATTTATGATTAAAATATAACCACAATAATATAATTTTTTGTATATTAAACTGATAGGGCTATTTTATTAAATGGTTACATTTCGATTTTTCAATACTTATTTCATATGCATACATTATTTATTTTATAACGATGTAATTATTGAAATTAAATTTGACTTCATCAGTAAACAAAATTTACAAATTCAAAATATATTGCAATTTGGGTTAAATATTTGAAAGCATTTCATGAACTCAATATTCTTTAAATAAAAATTATATTATTCCTATTATAAAACAATTTATATTGACGATATATAATTTCGACATTTTTTATAAATTTTGATTTAAAGCTTAGCAATTCTTTTAAACAACAAGTTAAAAAATATCACTATGTCTATAAGTAAACGAAAAAAAAAAATGAAAATTTTCTTTTTCTAATTATCTATTATAATATTAGACTGGAAAACCCTAAATTTTAAGTACTTAAAAGGTTTATATAAATTAAAAATAAATAAATAAATTTATTTCTGCAAATATACTGTCAATAAAATTCAGAAATAGGCCATTTATAACTAACTATAATTTTTAAAAAAATATGATGGCACGAAAAAATTTATGTTTATTGTTTGAAAATATTTCATTGACATAATATTCATTAGTTAAAAAATGTATCAATAAATTTTTGATTACTGTATAAAATTTATGCTGGCAATACCTATTTGTAATGATGTTTTATAAAACAGTTTAAAACATTTATAAGTTCTCTCAAAGCATATCTTAAAAATTAATATACATACGTATAAAAAAAAAAAGTATACAAATGATAAAATTAGTTTTGGTAATACTAAAACTTCAATGTAGATATATATTTCTTATACCTTACTAAACAAAATATGTTGCTTCATGTAGACTTCCAACAGACTTTAAATTAATAATCTTGTTTAGAACGTGCAATTTATGGAGGGATAAATATTTTTTTTATTTGTATACAGAAAGTCAACAATTGAACGAATGCAATTAATTTGCTGTTCACATATATTTTTTTTATTACTTTTTATTAATATTTGCAAAAGTTTTAGTATAGAAAATTCAAAAGTTTTAAAGTATAAATCTGCAAATATATAAGTCAATGAAATAAATCCTATTTTTGCTTCAGAATATGACAAAATTTTGCATTAAATGCACTTTTTAATATATATTAGCATAACGAAGACTATTCAGTGAAAAACTAAGGATACGTTATTTTAATATTATTATTGAAGAAAAATATGCATATAATTTTCACAAAAAAAAAAAAGAAAAGAAATAAAGATTACAAACTAATTTAAAAAAAAAAAAAGTGTAAAAAAAAAAAAAAAAAAATATTTGTCCTTACTGAAATAAAATTATAAAATATATGCAAGTAGTTCATTTGATATTCATGACTCCGAAAATAATACATAATACTAAACAATAATAAATAATACTGTTTACTGATATATATTAAAATAATAATATTCCACAGTAAATCTAACGAAATATTTCTGAATTTATGCGTAACAATACGTTCAATAACTAAAACCTATTAGAATAATAATTTTTCATATTTTTTAGTTAATTTTTTTCTCACGAATTTGATATACACAAGAAAAAAAAATTTAAAATATTCAGTTTCAACGAAGTATAATAATATTTGGTTGCATAACTGTGTCTAGACACATAATTGGGCTGTTTTTTTTATTTGAAAAGGATGTAAGCAACTTAACATTAACAGCATTGTAAAAAAAAAAAAAAAGATAAATAAAATTATAGAAGGTTTTTGTAATTTATTAGCTGTGTTTATACTTGAAACTGGAATCTCTTAATATATAATTTTCTTCATTTTTTTTTTAGTTTGTTTATTTGCAAATTGGATTTATGTATAAAAGAATCCAACAACATTATTTGTGTTATTATTTAATAAAAAGAATTGCATTAACATAAATGCAATAAAATAGTTTTAAATTTTTAAAGCATGATCACAAGTCGTTTTTACAAATTTTTAGCTATGATCTCAAAAATAAATAAATATAACAAAAAATAATAAAAATATAAAAATAAAATAAAAAAAATAAAAAAAAAATAAAAAATAAAATAAAAAAAAATAAAGTAAAATAAATAAAAAATAATAAGAAATTAAATGAATAAAAATAATAATAATAATAATAATAAAAAAAAAATCCCTTTAAACAAAATATTAAATTATACCTGCCTCCCGTCTTTCCTCTTGAGAAAAATATATCGTTTTATACAAAAGTTAAAATAATTGGGATATATTGTTGTACTGTGGTTAAGAATAGTTTTTCTTCCTAACTTTAATGTGTAAAAATTTACATAGATGATATCAAATTATTTTCCATACATCAGTGTGATTGAATATATACAGGAAAGGCAATAATACCAAAAATATGGTAATAACATTGCTACAAATTTATAAACAAAACGATTTCTATGAGTAATTTTTTAAATTTCACCCAACTAAAATTTTGTTAATTGCAAATATTTCAATATTATATTTCAACATATTGATTATTATTATTATTTTGTCTATGCAATTATTCTTCAAACACTTTACTTATACTGTATCATTTTGGAAAGTACATACAATGACAAAAAAAAAAAAAAAAAAAAAAAAAAAAAAATAGAAAAGAAAATTCATGACAAACCCATACTTTGTTAAAATCTTAAAAAGTTTCTTTTACAGATTTATAAACAAGAGAATATCTACGGATAATTTTTAAAATTTTATCTAAATAAAATTTGTAAAATTTAAAATTGTAAATATGCTATTTCAACATATTGATTACTATTATTATTTCGTTTATGCAATTATTCTTGAAAGTGTTTTTGTTTATATTATCTCATTTTGGCAAAGTACTTACAATGACTCAGAAATAGAAAAAAAAAAAAATCCATAACAAACCCATACTTAGTTATAAATTCTTAAAAAGTTTCTTTTACAGATTTATAAACAAGAGAATCTCTACGAATAATTTTTTAAAATTTTACCCAAATAAAATTTTTTTAAGTATAAAAATTTAAATATGATATTTTAACGTATTGATTATTATAATCATTTTTTTTTTATGCGATTCTTCTTCAAACACTTTACTTATACAATCTCATTTTGGCAAAGTACATACAATGACACAGAAATAGAATAAGTAATATATAAAAAAAAAAAAAAATTAAGTCAATTCCTACATTTTTTTTCCTCTATATTGCAGAAAGTCCTGCATAAATAATTTTCATTCATTTTTTTAAGTTTAACTGGCGATATCTATTTCTTAGATACATGCAACTTAAATATAAAAATACCTAAAATTAATTAATTAAATTTAATTACTGAATTAATATTTGAAAAAAACTGTTTTAACATTCAGTGTCATCCACTACAAGTTAAAAAAAATGCATTTGAACTTGAGTGGAGGAATAAAAAGTATTTTATTAACGATTGGAAATTTGAACAAGATATATTGGGAGAGTGTACGCTATTAGAAGGAATTGAAAAAGAAAATTCATGACAATCTCATACTTTGTTATAAAATCTTAAACAAGTTTCTTTTACAGATTTATAAACAAGAGAATTTCTACGAATAATTTTTAAAATTTTATTTAAATAAAACTTCGTAAAGTGAAAAAAATTTAAATATGCTTTTTCAACATTCTGATTATTATTATTATTTTGTTTATGCAATTATTCTTCGAACACTATCTTCTTTTGGTAATGTACATACATTGACATAGAAATAGAAAAAAAAAATCCATGACAAGCACATAAAATCTTAAACAAGTTTCTTTAATAGTAAAACTAGTTTTTTTCCACCCACCTAACACTATTGCAAGAGTTTTAGTCGCCTTTCTCTCTCTTTTGGCAGAGGCTTTTTTCTCTCTTCTTCCGGCTGCTTTTGTGTCTCCCTTTCAGATTAAATCTGGACTTTTTCTTGGTCCCACTGGACATGTCACTTCCGTCTTGCTCCCCTTTCCTCTTGGACAGCCCGTTCTTCTTTTGTTGACCCCTCACCGCAGCCAAGTCAATCCCCGCTGCAATGTTGTGCCTGGGGGAAGGTTGATCTCCCGTGAATTGTGTCTCCTGCTCAACATGCGAGGTTCCATATCCAGAATCTGTGTTTCCATTTATTGGTATCTCTATTCTGATGGTTTCTGTCATAAATGCGCTTAGCAGCATGGCAGAAGCTGCGGTTGCTCCTCTTACTGATTCTTGACGATAACTGTCGTCCCCAGCGGTGTCGTCGTCGTAGTCGTCATCCTGGCTACCACTGCCAGTGTTGGTGGTTAAGCCGTCTTTTTCCACCACGATTTGTAGACCTCTGGAGCTTTGGCCTCCTGAGCTGCTGGGAAGTGTCTGTTTGTTCAGTGATCCAGCGGGTTCGGTTGTTAGACTTGAAGTGCCAGTGCTGCGATAGGCACCCGATTCAGTACTGCCAGCTCTGAGTTTGTTTTTTCTGGCTCGTGCGTGAATGGCCTATAGAATAATGAAAGAAAATGTAAATATATAAAATTTTAAACAATATTTTCAATTAAACACATAATCAATAAATATATTGTTTAATATGTTAAAAAGGTTCACTAATGTAAGATGAATAGTTTTTGAGGAAAATGAGAAAAAAAAAAAAATTCTAAAACTGTCGAAAGAGAGTTTGATAGTTTGAGAATTTTCAGGCTTTCACAGTTTCATATTATTGTACGCTTACAATATGACACGATTATGGGGAATAAATAGCGATATTGAACTTATAATTTCCTGAATTATGATATTCACTCATTAGAGTAACATTACGGATAATAAAATAAAATTTAACGTATTTATGATACAAGATATAGTAGCATTAATTCATTCATCACATGTAAAACAAACTTTATTGGAATGTGAAAGTTCAGAATAGATGAGATCAAAAAGGATTTTAAAGAAATAAAACTGGCGTCCTTAGACATACAAAAAGAGTAATAGTTTAAAGGAGATTTATGGTATGCACATATTTGTTATTCAAATGAACAGCCATCGTTAAGTTCGTGTTGTTTGAAAATATCTGCAGTATTGACATAACATTAATAACGCCACAATCACCAGATCTTATTTTTGCATTCGAAGGAAATAATGCATCGATTGTACAATACATTTTCTATAGAATGAAACTCGCTTGTCTGTCTGCATTGCTTTCCACTTTTATTTGTGAATGACTGCTGAATGATGAGTATTCAGCTATTGTACGGCACGCGCATGGGTGTCTCGATATACATGGTATTAATTTTGACCTCCTCCTTGTGTTGATGAAAAGACATAATCATTTTTATTAAAGATTATTTTTCGTGACTTCATTTTTGTTTTCAAAAAAAGTGTAACTCAAAATGTTACTCTTTTCTTGAAAACTATGCATCATAGAGGTTTGGTTCTTTCTGAAACATTTATGTTTTTAGCTTAAAGATTATGGTCCTGTACAGTGCTATACCCTGGAAATAAAAGTGAGAATACTTATACTGGTTCAAAAATTCTTATTCTTGCTTTGTATTTTTATTCTTGTTTTTTTTTTAATTCTTATTCTGTGAAATTCTAATTCTTATTCTTAATTAATTTCCGTAAATTAAAATAAAAAAATATATAATAAAGAATAAAGTCTATTTATTTGCAGTAAATAAAGAATTTATTTCCAGCATCTCAAATTGAGTAATATATGTCTTATTGTGCCTTATTTCTCCAAGCTAATATTGATAATATTGATGTACTTAATTTTCCATGCTAATATTGATAATACTGGTGGCCTTACTTCTTCATGCTAATATTGATGATGATTGAAAGCAACTCATAGATATTGCAAACTTACTGTAAATTCATAAACTATTACATTTAAAAAACAACCTTTATATTCTTTTTATTTAAAAAGGAATAAAAAATTTTATTTAATAGTGTACTAGCTAACTGGAAGAACACACTAAACAGATGAAGAGGAGAAATATATTCTTCTTCTGCTGGTGGAAGCCATACCATCCTGATTTGAAAAATAAGTGAACATGGCAGTAACCGAGTAAGTCAAGTTTATATCACAATATAACCAATATTGGGGTATAATATTCTCCCATCAGAGTAGCATAACTGCTATTATAGTAAAATTTAACGTGTTCATAGGGCAAGGTAGAGTTGCATAAGTGGAATTAATTTATTCAATAATGCATTTTCCTTGATTCAAATAATGAAAAATATAAAGGCACGAAATATTATAAGTCTATGAATAATAATTATATAATGTAATTAACGATTTCATTTTATGTTTGACTTTCTTTAGATTCATCTTTTTTAAATTTTGTATTGATTATAAATTTGTTATTAAACAATTAGAAACATATTGAGTAGAAAATAAATTTTGAAATCTGAATTTTAAATCGTAAAATAATAAATTTTAATCGTAAATCATGAATTTTAATTTTTAAATTGTAAAATTCTTAAGTCATTCTGGATTGTCGTAAAAATAAGTAAAATTCTGCAATATCATTTCTACTCTATTTACCTTAAATATTTTGTAATACAGAAAGATCATAACAAGACATGGTATGTAGAAAGAGCTTAGGGAAGAATAAATAATGAAGTCTGAATTGTAGAATACACAAAGCTGTGGTGTTCGCTCCGGTGATGTATTGAGACCTAAAACAATAGGAGATCCAATTGCTGCAGAGACAAGCCATACAATTGCAATAGTCAGAGAAACTCTTGTACTGTTCTTGTGCTTTGAGTATTTGATGGGTTGCGTAACAGCAATATACCTATAAATAAATGCCAAAAAAATAAATTATTTACATATATTTATATGTATATACGTATTCATTTCCGGTATATTATGTTACTAGAAAATAATAAATATAATATTGTATTCTATAATATTCTATTATAAAATTTATTTTCAAGAGGTATTTATTCAAATGCAGTATGTCTACATATTGTTTTAAAACAATAGATTCATAATGAATGTCCCCAGATAGCTACATATGACGTATAATTTCTTTATAAATTAAAACTTCAATGTGAAAAAATACAAATAACAAGCAATACATACATTATATAATTTAATTTTGAATAAGATAAACAAAAACAATATTGAAAGGCAAGAAATAATTTTTTGTATGAAATCTATAACCCATCAATTAAACAGAAAATATTTGGCAATAGATCCAATTAAAATTTTATATTTTTAATGCAATTAATAAATTTTAAAATGTATATAAGTGGATTAGGAAAAATACGAAAGATGAGAATTAAAACTGAATTTAAGGAATTTAGATTATTATAATTATTAGTTGAAATCAATTTTATTGATGTATAACAAAAACTAATTACACATATTTAACTATTTACTGCAAAATAATCAAACAGTTTAATAGCATAGATGTAAACAGTAAATGTATTTTAAAAAAAATATATATGTTTTTATTTTTATTTTAAAAAAATTTATGTTGATATAATAGAAGCCAAACAAAAAAATTATTACTGCATATTTTTAAATTTAAAATCCTGATTGTTTTAACGTTGTAGTAAAAAAAAATATTTTTATTAGTTTTTTTTTTTTTTTTTTTTTAAATAAAATATTCCTCATGAAAGGGAAAATAACACAAATATATTTTGTTTATTTTATATTCGAAGTATTAAAAATGTGTATTCCTGAAAGTGTTTTTCATTATTATTTTTATAAATTTTTCAACGTTTAATTTCTATCTGTGAGAAATATATTACAATTTACATATACATCGTGTAATCTTGGAATCGTTTCCATAGTTTAAAAACGTCTGGTTTGCAACATTTACGATTGAAGGGTTAACTGAGATTCATACTCGATTCATTAATTTAAGAATTCTTCCGCAAATCTTCTCCAATCAGTCGGAAGCATTTAATGACGATCGAAACTCTTATTTGACAGAAATGATTAATCCTTTTAACTTGGATCTTCATTAAAAGGTTTAAAATTATTTGTTTCAATTGAGGCTTGATGTGATACTTGTCCCTTTAACAAGATGAAATGGTTCAGCTGGCCTTATAACTTTGTGTCTTCTCTTCCGTGATAAATTCTTATCGGATTTTGCTTTAAGAGCTTATGATGGGAATTGAATGGATTTTTAATCTGAATTTAAACGTCATCGGGACTTTAATACCATGATTCTAGAACCATTTGATAGTGCACATAAATATGTATTACTTAAAGCAAATTCTTCTTGAGAAAGTACAATGTTGTACTTTTTGTGTGTTTGTAATTACATGAACATCAATTCTTCCAGTTATCATAATTACAATATTATTTCTAACATAAATTTTTGATTTTTACGTTGCAGCCATAATATTTAGAGAAATAAATCTAAAAATAAATGTTACTTATTTATGTGTTTAATGTTAGTTTATTTAACTTTTAAATATTACTTTTATTTCTATGAGATTAAGAAATGTTATTTATCATAACCAAATTTTTAATTAATGCTTGAATGTCATTTGTAATTCCGACCTATGCAACAGTATTTGATTTTTTTTAACCTTGCCCATTTATTAATCAATTTGAATAAATGTGTGATAGGAGATTTGTTAATATTGGTTTTATTTTCCAACGAAGGGTGGTTAAATTTACATTATTATGATATATACATTTAACTTTAATTAATTTATTTTTAAATTTAAGTAATTTTACTGCTACAATACTATTTATCTTAAAAAATAATTCACATGACTTAAAAACATTTTTAGAAAGCATAAAAAATTATTAAATAAATATTTTTAACGCCTAGCATAATATTACCAAAGAATTTCAAATTAAACTTTAATTATTTTTCATATTTTTGTTTTGATATCAGAAGTGAATACAAATAAAATGCATTTTCAAATAAATGTAATTATTTTATTTTAAAAATAATTAGATTAGAGGGAAACAAAAAGCAACAATCCTTTTTGTCCAATTTTTTTTTTTTAAGTGTTAATAAGTCCTTTTATATTAGATATTGATTTTCGACCAATTTTAAATGAGATTCATTTCTTGATTTATCAATTTCAAAAATTATCTTCAATTGCAAAAAAGAATGTCAGGCATTCCAAAATCTTTCGACCAAAAGCATTGCAATTCTGCATAGTAAATGATAAGGTATAGTAGCTCCAAAATTAATAATACTGTAGTAAATAAAATGATATATAACAGTGATATAAGTAATGATGAGATATAACTCAAATAATATCATAATTCAAATAATTTTCAAAACAGAAATGCAATGCTTATTTTTTTCATAAAAGCTAATTCCACACCAGGCTTTCGTATTGTTCAAAGTTATGATCGCACATTTAGTTTGCTAAACTCCCATTTTGTGTCTTAAGCAATTTCAATTATTCAATCCTAACTGCCTTGCAACTGAGGAAAACAGGGTTAAAGGGCATTCATAAAATGGTTGGCATCTTCTCAACGTAATTAATTATACCACACTAAATAGTTCACAGCAATTCCTTCCTGATCCTATTAAGGCTTCTACCATCATGGGTCCCTGCAAACTGAATCTCCCAGATCATCTATTATACTCGCCAAACTCTGCAATACTCTGAGCTAGAAAGCATTGCATAACTGAGCGACAAATATGGAACCCTGTTGCGAGTTTGGTTAAAGCTTCTATAGCTGAGAGTAAAGTTTCATTCAATTACGATTATAAGAGATCTAAGTTCTATTTCAGGTTGTGAGCTGTATGTTACGAACATTTAAGAGATGGCTTAAATGATTTTAATGTAGGATAGTGTCTGTATGTATATTCCTTGAATGAAAATTTAAAACAAATTTATACTATATAT
Source organism: Caerostris extrusa (assembly GCA_021605095.1). Taxonomy (NCBI): domain Eukaryota; kingdom Metazoa; phylum Arthropoda; class Arachnida; order Araneae; family Araneidae; genus Caerostris; species Caerostris extrusa. The sequence goes on from BPLR01002451.1 coordinate 43,933, forward strand.
ATATATACACATTTAAAAATTATGTTGATGAAGAGTTTGTTCTATATTATTTGATTACATTACAATAAAGCTTAACTTAAAGTGTTATTTTGATATATGTAATAAGTCTATTTAGCTCGCTTTTGAAATAATGTTATATTAACAACTGATTAATTATTAAAAGCAAATGATTTGGAATGAAGGGATTTGGAATTTTACTTAAATTTTAAAAGCAAATAATAATAATAATAATAATTAAGTTTTATTACTTTATCAATTCGTGTTTTGAAAAACATTTATCAAATCTGAATGAAAACCGACTTGGATTTCATTATTTTTGTAATAAATACACTCAAATTTCTGACCATTTCTGAATTAAATAATTTGATAGAGATCTTATTGGTAAACAATTCTTTAGTTCTTGGAGAGCTCCAAAAGATAAATGAACTGTCTAGTAAAGTTCTATTAAAGATCTATCATTGAAACATGCAAATTTATCAAGTATTTGCATTGTCCAAAGATAGATCAAATATTTGGTTTACTGAAACTCCAGTTTAGGACTCAAACAATTACTAGGATTCACACTAAATGCACCACATTTAAGGAGACATAGGGGTAAAGGGAATACATAAAACGGTTAGTATTCTCCAGCGTCATTAATTATACGACGCTTAATAGTTCACAGCAATTCCTTCCTGATCCTATTAGTGCATCTACCATCATGGGTCCGCGCAAAATGATTTTCCCAGATCGACGATTATGCTCACCAAACTGCACCACTCCGAGTTGGGAAGCATTTCGTAACAGAACCATGGATGCGAAGCCCTGTTGCGAGTTGGGCTAAAGCTTCTAATGCTCTGAGTGAAGTTTAATTCAATTGCAGTTGTGAGAGATCTGAACTTTATTTTGGGGTGTGAGATCTGTGTTTTGGTGGCAAAATGTCGTTAAAAATAGTTTAATTTTGTCTGTATGTGCAATAACCTTTGATGACATTAAATTACTAATACACATAGGAAAAAAATAATTAATTGAAAATATAATTATGGATGATGTGTTCGTTTAAATTTAAAAATCGACAGAAAATATTTACAGAATTATGTATATAATTTTCTTATACATAAATAAAATAATTTCTGGTTCAAGTATATGTAAAGTTATTTATTTTCATTATGCATTGACGGTTTTAGATGTAAATGAATTAAATAAAAATACTTGAAAATAGACAAGTAATTTAAATTTATATTATGTTTATGGTTATTTTTATATCATAATACAAATTATATTATTTCAGTACCTGTAAAGGCTCGTTCCCACCGAGGCGAGAGGCAGCGACGCGACAGGGAAGAACATTTTTCGACCTGTTCACAGCGAAACGGCAGAAATAGCATTATGCTGAGTGAAGTTCCGCTCCGAGTTGAAAGTTGGTCAACTCGAAGCGGTGGATTTCAAACCGGTTTTAGGCGAACGCGGTGAGGCTAGTGATTGGTCAAATTTTTCATGCTTAAACGCCTCTCGCCTCGGTGGGAACGAGGCTGAAGAAAGTGTACTGTATGAATATACCTCTAAGAAAATGCATGAAGAGTAGTCTTTGAAATTCTAGAATTTTCTCCTTTTCATTATAGTTTTCCTCTTTTGCTTAAAATTATATACGTTTCTCTGAAATTGCAGATGATATTTTGATGTTATACTATTTGAGACAATTCAACACAAATTGGAGAAACAAGATATATCGATTAATTCTAGATTTTACGGTCATACTACTTTTTCATGTGCAAACATGTTTAAGAATTATTTAACAATAGAAATATGAATAAAGAGCTTAGTAAAAAAGGCTATATGACCTTAATGTGAATATACACCAGAAAAGAATTAAGACTATTTTAAAACATATATTCGAGAAAGGAACCAAGTAAGTCTCTGATGAAAAATTCTTTAAGTGTTGAATATAATTTAATAATGCACTTTAGTGAATTTCAAACAAATTTGATGGTTTAAATGTCACATTGAAGTTGAACCCTTGTACATACTGATACAGAAATTGAAATGCGTTTATGCAAAAAAATTCAACATAATATTAATTTAAGAATAATAGAAACTGTTAATTTGTTGTAAAACTAATTCTAAATATTAAACATTTATACTTCACTGAAACAAAATACAGATTTAAAATCATCCCGAAATATCAATTGATGATTAATGTCAATCTCAATGTATTATGTAAATAAACAATACAAAATATTTCATTTATTAATGATATAACAAAATAATATTTAAATTTAAGAATATTCATGGCAAAAACATAAACAAGAAAATGACAAAAATGTTAAGGCAAGAAGATGGGTCTGAAATAATTTTTTTTTAAATGTATCTGCAGAAATGGCGGTTGTAAAAGCTAGAATGTAATGAAGGGTAAAGCATGTAAGGAAGTTCCTGAATATTGCACCAAGCATAAATCAGAATTCACATATTAGCAAAATTAACAGGAGTATCACGTGTATTTCTAAGACATATTTCTAGAAGCTTGTTCCTGCTGCTGTAAGTACAAAGAATATTATTCCAGAACTATGGAGCCCGTTCTTCACTTCGGAAGGGATGTCAGAAAATACCATGACGCTATACATACAAAATCAAACAAACAAACTGATGCGGTTACTTATTTACACAATTACCAGATTTGTAATGTATTTATTTCTCCTTATGTGGTGCATTAAGGCATGATCAATGAATGTACCACTAAGTTCAATGGACATCTAGAGACCAGACTGTCAGTTGCTGCACGAAATGTGCATACATTAGCAGTGTGTGAATAGATTGGCGTACATTAGCAAAAATTGTTAGGCCTGTCACGAACATTCCATGCAGAAACTGAGTCTGGCCGCTAGATATTCCTTGAACTCAATGGGGCATTCATTGATCATGGTCTTAATGGACCCCAAAAGAATAAATAAATGCCTACTAAATCTAGTGATGGTGGTGACCAAGGACAGTCCCACTTTGTTCAATCGAGCGTGTGACATAAATAGCGTCGATGTAATTTTTGCCGTTCCAGTTGAAATGAGTTGGGACACCATTGCAGAAACATTGAAAAGATGTTCTGACATAAGTCGTATCTGTTAACTTGTGTCAGAGTTGATGGTGGCTTTTTCGGGCATTTATTGTAAAATGTTTAATTATTAAACTATTTGTTTCTTTTGACTTTGCCTGTATTTCTTACTTACTTTCTGTTTGTATTTATCTTAGGTACTAACAGTTACACGTGTCATTTCCACGCAAAAATTTCCATTAAAATATATTTTTTCGTTCTTTTCTATCGGCAGTTACGTATTTGACAGATATTTTAGAGGTATATAATTATTTTTAACTTTTAGATTCGAATTATGTTTTTATAGTTTGTCTATTTTTAGTAAAAATTCACTCTAAACGTAATCTGTTATCGACGAATATACTTTAGTTTAAAGACAGTTTGTATTTCTTATTTTTAATACGCATGTTATTTCGTACATATTGTGAGAATTTCTTTTACCATATACTTACAAAAATAATACCATAAATACATATTTACATATAGTAATTAACTTTCATACCTGTCAATGCTGATAGCAACCAAATTAAAGATGGAGGCCGTGCTGCATGTGACATCCACAGCTATGTAGAAGTCGCAAAGGGTATCGCTCAGTTCCCAGTCTCCATTTACCTGTGACATCCACAAGTGAATATAAAATGTATATAAGTCAACGATGTATAGATTACAACACATTAAATCATCTTTTAATATAACAATATATTACAATGTAAAAATTTCATTAAATTTAAACACATGTTAGAAATATGTTATAGTTTTCTTATGAAAATTGTATTAAACACTAAATTAAAATCAATATTGTTATACATATTGATATTATATAAAAATATTATTAAGAACTCGTGTTTTTAAGAAAATATTCAAGAATCTTAAAAAAAAATGTGAAAATATACAAATTACGACATTTTATGTCTTCCAACAGGTGACAGAGTTAAAATAGAAGATATATGATAGAATTGATGTAGAATGAGTTCTAGTGAGTGCATTTTGTATGTAAATGCCACTTGTTGAATTAACTGTACACTGAAATCCATTTTCAAATGTCATCAAGTTTCAGAATTTCTTATCAAATGTTGTTCTCAAGTATCACTTATCAGTATGTTTTATTGCGACTAAATTACAGACTAAAACTCAACGTTGAAATATTCAATCTCTAAAAAAAATAAGAAGGCACTTGAAATATTGAAAAGAAATCTGTCTGTGCATAAACTGCTGGCAAATTATTCAGATATTTCTGAAACCTGTGTTTTTCCCTCTTCGTGCGTCTACCCCCTGCTCTTTCGAATATAAATGCTATTGTTTTAACAGAATAAATTACATAAATCTGTATATACTATATTTCAATGGTCATGTAGCGGAATACAAACTAGGAATCATTACGAATAATACTAGACAACTTCTACCCTGGTGAAAAGCCTAGTTACCCAAAGTAAGCCGCTGGATCAGACGAAAAAAAGTTTCAAGTGCAGCTGAACTGGTTTTCATTGTTCCAAAACGGTTATCGTTGTTTTGTATATAGAATGCCTCTAGGTATTTGGCACATTGCTAGTTATTATGTTGGGATGGGGATAAGTTATAAGTTGAAGCTGTGATTTATGGTAGTGCTAACATTTATCTGGGATACAACTACAATACTACACACGTATTTTATTTAACAGGACAATATGATTTACCATGATGCAGACATATTGATTAATGGTTTTGAAGTGGTCCTTCCTCTTATTTTGAGAGTTTTGACCTTAATTTCATAGAGGCTATTTAAAATGAACTTTACTTTATTTTTTCCACACCTCACACCGTACTCATGGTTATGTAACCCTATATTATTTAAAATGATGAATGTGATATTAATATAAAAAAAAATTATTTATAAAAAAGAAATGTGCAATTACAGATTTCCCAAAAGTACAATTAATGCTAAAACAGAGGGAAAAAACATGATAATAGTAAGGATACACCATACATTCTTACAACAAATTATGTAGCTGACGAG